>VSMD01106513.1:0-147518 GCA_008750895.1 Mirza zaza
GCAAGAGCGAGACCCCATCTCTATTATAAATAGAAAGAAATTAATTGGCCAACTAATATATATAGAAAAAATTAGCCGGGCATGGTGGCGCATGCCTGTAGTCCCAGCTACTCGGGAGGCTGAGGCAGCAGAATTGCTTGAGCCCAGGAGTTTGAGGTTGCTGTGAGCTAGGCTGACGCCATGGCACTCACTCTAGCATGGGCAATAAAGTGAGACTCTGTCTCAAAAAAAAAAAAAAAAAAAAAAAGCCTACAGTATCAGTATTCCCAGGCAGTCTCCCATCCAAGTACTAACCAGGCCTGAACCTGCTTAGCTTCCAGCATCAGACAGGATTGAGTGAGAAATCAGAACATTTTGAGAAGGTCTTTTTATAGAAAACAATGACACTCTCTGCTGATACCAGAAAGCCTTGTATCCATAAATTTTTTATTCTACAGGTGTGAAAGATTTTAAATACTATACTTCATTACTCAGACACCAGTATAAGTCAATAAGTAGAAAAGTGAACACAGAACTTAAAATAACTTTTAAAACACAAGTTCAAGATATAAATACAAATCACTTACACAGTTAAGTCAATATCCAAATAATAGAAATAATTATATTAAACATATTTACCATTAAAAGGATTGATTCCTGCCTTTATTCTTGAAATAATAGCTTCTTTTACTTCTTTTTTCTTTACACATCGAATACCCAAATTTTGAAAACTAGAAGGGAAAAATATAACTTTCAAAACTGCATTCTACTTAACCACAAGGAATGCTACAGAATATATTCAACACTGAAAAGTCGTCATGCTGTCAGAAGGAGATACTAAAAAATGAATACACTTCCAGTTGCTATGATAAATCTGAGGGTAAAAAATAGGATTATGTGTCCAAGAGAACTGTTAAAAGAAAAATAGTATATACTACATCATTTTTACATACAGTATTTTACAATTACATCTTACTAATATGCCTATGTCAAATATACCAAAATAAAGATTAACAGGAAAGCAACACAAAAAGCTAAAATTCACCTCTCAAACTCATAATCAAATCAATAAAATCTGTATGTTTGATGATATAAACCAAAAGCCATAAAAAGACTGTCCACAGGTTGAAGCCCACAGGTATGTTTTGATGAGCCCATAAGAGTGTTGCCCACATTAAAAAAAAAAATCTGTAGAGGCTACTCTAACACTTAAAAATTAGGTAACTGCATACGAACATCTGGATTTCTGGCTTCTCTTCAATGTTTTAAAGGTCTGGCAACACCAGGTTGGCAGAGAAACTGGCTGGGGCTGAGCATCTGCAGCCCCATTTATGCAGGGCTCTCCAGTTTGCTACAGTGCCTGCTAATCCTCCTACACTTGATCCACTCCACTCATTTAGGCTGCCTCCCTAGCTCCACAGAGATTTGATTTTTGAGCCCTGATTTCACTGCTAATAGCAGTGGAATATGTTTTGTGCCATATATGATAAAAATCATTCATCATTAAAAAAAATATTGAAATGTGTTTTTTTATTAGAAAGAGGTTTAATACTAACAATATTTAACAAGTTTCAAAATGTCACTTATGGAAAAGTTCTCAATAGCTACAAATATTACTAATTTGCATATGTGTAGTACAGATGATGGTGGGGGGAACTCCCCCACCACCACCAGTCATACTTGTTCCCACATGGAAAAACCATGACATCAGTAAAGCTGAGTGGGTGTGAATAAAGAAGCAAAACTCAATTATCATAACATTACTATTTGTTCAAACTTCACATGGCACTTGCAACCAGAGGCTGCTTTGTTTGCCTCTCCATGCTTATGCTGTCTCATGTTCCCGCTCTTCACAGGCATCACACTTGTGATTTTGTTAGCACCTAAAATATCTTTGACATTTCCTTCCTCTGCCTCCAATAACTAAAAAACAAATCTTGAATTCTTAATCCTTTCTTGAAATCCTGCAACTATAATCTTCTTCCTCAAAAGTATTTCATTCATTGCTCTGAAGGAGTCTAAATTTGGTTCTTTTTCTTTGACAAATGATTTTAAAGAACTCTTTATTTTATATATTTATAGACCACCTGATTTTGTTTCATCTGAATAATTATTCACAGAATATTAGAATTGTAGAAGTTTTCAAATTCTGACATGAGGAAATCATAGAGATTACTTGAATCGATTATTCATTCATTCTCATTCAACAAGTTTATGTATCAAAAATTTCTGGAAAATAATGGGGATTCGCAATCCCTCACCTTATGGAACTTACAGTCTAGTACAGGGATTGACAAACTGTAACCAATGGGCCAAATCCAGCATGCTGCCTGTTTTTGTAAATAAAATATTATTGGAACACAGCCAAAATGATTTGTTTACAAACTGTCTATGGCTGCTTAATGCTACAACAGCAGAGTTGAACAACAGAGACCATATGGGCTACAAAACCTAAAATATTTACTATCTAGCCTTTTACAGAAAAAGTTTGCTAACCACTGGTATGATGAAGCAGACAGATATTAAATCATACACACAAATGCTAAACTGAAATCATACAAGTTTTATCTAGGAGATATACATGATGTAATGGGAGCCTATGATGGAAGAGAGTTGATGAATTCAAAGAGGGCAGGTGGGCTTTCTGTAGGAAGTGATACTCAACATGAATAGAGAAGAAAGAGACTTCCAGGCAAAAGAAACAGAATATGCAAAGGGCCCTACAGAAGAGTACTGTGAGCAGAGAAAACTAAAGATAGGCTTTTGTGACTGGAGTATAGACATCAAGGGAAGCACAGTGTAACAGAAGGCTAAAAATACAGGTTGGGCCATGTGGGCCTCATAGGGCATAGAAGGAATGCTGTTCTTATTCTAAGAGACACATAAACTTACTTAAGTGTTTCAAGCAGGGAGGTGACAACCTGTATTTTAAAAGGTTACTGTGGCTAAAGTGGAGGAAGATTGAACAGAAGAGGTAAAAAAGTGTTGATGCAAGAGGATCAGTCAGGAGGCTATTCCAGCAGCCCAAATGTAGACTATAATGGTAGTGCGGCGGCGATGGATTTCACTGAATGAAATGGGTAGATTAATGAGAAATTCAGGGGGTTCCTGTTAAAAGATTCAACGTGTATGCCTGAGTGACAAGTGTCAAGGATGACACCTATGGGGCTTTTATAGCAACTAATAAGACAAGGCACATTGAAAGAAGACCAATTTTGAGGGGAAAGAGGTATATGATCATGGTAAGATCATGGTTTTGGACATTCTATTTGAGGTGCTTTTGAGACATTTAAGAGACTATGTCAATAAAGCAATGAGATTAAACACCACTCCCCACTGGAAGGAAGTAAGGATCCTTGGAAAAAACTGATAACTTCAGGCCTGGAGCAAGAAAAATACAAGTCTTGAACACTTTGTTGTGTCAGAAAGTAAAAAGTACTCAAAGAAAGAAGGGGACATATCAGAAGGATACAGGTGACAGTTTGAAGGGGGTGGCACTGGTCAAATCTGGGTCAATTTGGAAATCAAAATAATACCAGTAATAGCCTATAATACATTAAATATCAAAATCCATGAGTTTACAGTGATATTCTTTTTTTTTTTTTCAGACAGAGTCTCACTCTGTTGCCTGGGCTAGAGTGCCACGGCATCAGCCTACCTCACAGCAACCTCAAACTCCTGGGCTCAAGCAATCCTTCTGCCTTAGCCTCCCATGGAGCTAGACTACAGGCATGTGCCACCATGCCCGGCTGATTTTTTTTTTCTATATATTTTTAGTTGTCCAATTAATTTCTTTCTATTTTTAGTAGAGACGGGGTCTCGCTCTTGCTCAGGCTGGTTTTGAACTCCTGACCTTGAGCAATCCTCCTGCCTCAGCCTCCCAGAGCGCCAGGATTACAGGCATGAGCCACTGTGCCCGGCCTATAGTGATACTTTTTAAATGGAGAAGGGAAAGAAGGGAAAGTTCTTCTTTATAATATAATGCCAATTAATATCATTAGAATGGAAAAAACTGATATCACATGTCTACTGAAGGAATATTTTGAGAGTGATACAGTATTACCTCTGTAAATTTCTTGCTCCGAATTTTTCATGTTAACATGAAAGTAATACTCAGGTTATTCATGTTAATTATAATAGTAAATATAATGTATGATCCTTAACGGGATCCTAGATTGGGGGGGAGAGGTGGAACAAATATAAAGGGCATTATTGGGATAATAATTGAGGTTGTCCCAAAATTAAATTGCCTATTAACTATTAATAAGAAAGAAGGAACAGCCAGAAAAATAGGAAGTAAACAGAAGTTTGTTCTCACAGAAATCAAAGAATGAGAATGTTTCAAGTAAGGAGTGGTCAACAGTGTAAAATGCTGGTGGGAGATCAAGTGATATAGACAGAAAATATTTGCCAAATGTGTATTACTAGATATTTTATGTTTTGTGTTGTTATCGTAAGAGAAACATTTTTAAAGAAATTTTTCTGAATGCTTATTACCAACATATAAGGACACTACTAACCTTTTTCTGTTGCAATTAGTTTAATTTTTCCCCCAAAACAGCACATTTATACATGTTCATTACAAAATGAATTATAAAATAATTATGTTAAAAGGAAAACATAAAACCCCACAATCCTACCCATCTAGAGACAACTACTACTAATGTCTTAGTATATATACTACCATGTACATGTATAAATTTATTTTAAACAAAAATAAGATTATTCTTCACATATTCTCTTTAAATAAATAAGATTTATTTCATTTATCTAACACATTGTGAATATTTTTTTATATCAGTAGACATATTTGCAATGTTATTTTTAAGGCAATATAGCAGTACATTGCATGGATGTACCAGTTTATTTAACTATTCCCCTGTGCTCACCATTTGGAGTGCTTCTCACTTTCTGCCATTTCAAACAGAGCTGCAATAAACAGCCTTATAGCTAAATGTCTGAACATGTTTAATTATTTCCTGAGGATAAATTCCTAAAAGTGGAATTGCTGGCTCAAGAGGCATTCATATTTTTCAGGCCTTTGCTATGTAATTGTTAACTGCCTACCAGAAAGATTTTATTAATTTATACTCTCACTAACATGATGAATAGGCTCATCTTCTAGTAACCTCACTAACATGAAGTATTACATAATTTTCTTTATCCTAGAACTATTGTTATATGTTAATTTTATAACCTGCCCCTCTCAAAATAATAATTCTACAGTTTTCCAGTTGATTTTCTCACATCTAGCAACTTCTAAGTTAACTATAAATGAAAAGATAGAGTAAAAAATTTTATAAATTTTTCACACTAAGAAAATCACAGCATAAAATAAGTTTATGTTTACTTTTAGTAACGATAAAGAAATATTCCTGCTTAGCATCATAAACTGTGTCTACTAACGAAGAATGAAAGGGTAGTTCTAATGCAAATAGTAAGAAAATTTAAATGTACACAATTTTATTCTGCTAAAAAGTAACAGATGATCATAAATAGGAAACAGAACATCCTAGGCTTATTCTATTCCTGAAGATGTCTGTGACTGTGTACTTACAACAAAGGTCTGCGTTCTTGTACAAATTCTGCTTCATAGTAGCCATCTCTGCAGTCTTTTCCAACTAAATCATGAGGATGAGGTTTATATGGGTCATTCTTTGTTACTAATGTAATTCTCACTTTTCCTTTTCCATAATAGTTCATAATCTGAAAAAATGGGGAAATTAAATGTATGATCCACAAATATAATCTATTATGAATTGATCTATTAAATGAGTTCACAATTTATATAATGTAATTAGCACTGGCTAATAAAGTTCAACTGACAGCAGCTACAGTTCAGATGGAACTTTCCAGAGGATACCAGCAGAGAAGAATTTACCTCTCAGTTCCTTGACATTATTTTCTGCTCTACTTTCAACTGGTCATATCATCTGACTGTGCCTATCTTCTTTTTAAAACAAGTAAAATTATACCCAAATTTTACAACAGAGCATGAAGAAATATTTAGATGTTAAGTCACTGAACGCCCTGCTCTCCAGGCACTGTCATACCACACATATCCTTTGAATGTACATTTAAGCCATACTGAAAAATGATAGCACACAAACAAGATCATTTTACTTAGTATGTGACATTTCATTTCACAAAAATATTTGTTAATTAGTATGTCCCAAGTGTTCACCATACCGTAGGCAATAACTCATATTGAGTTTAACAAGATTAAACGTCACACAGAAAGTACATCTAGAACACTGAGAATAAAAAGGAGAGTTTAGCATGGGAGAGAAGGGAGGACACTCTGATATGAGGAAGTAATGTTTAGTTTGAAAGCCGCAAGAACAAAGCAGACAATATAAAAGCCAGCATACTTCAAGGAAGCAAGGTAGTTAAGTGAGAATAGGTGGCTTACCAGGTAGAAGGCACTAAAATCCATAATTTTGAATTTAAACATAATTTGAACAGTAACCAAGAAGTATTTATTGCCTTTCTGGATGAAAGAGAAGGTAACCACTCAAGATTATAAGATAGGCTGGTAAGGAACTCAAGCTATAAAGTGTTTAAGACCTTTGGAATGGTAAGGATACAGATCTTAGAAGTATTTTATTGATGCACAGAATAAGTTGAGAAAAAAAGTTAAAAATCACTCAAAAAATTGGAAGAATAGTATTTCCTTATTTATCTTTTATTAGTATCTCACCCAATTTAACATTTAAATAAAAGGACTTTGATAACTCAAATCCATATTGCTGCTAAAATGTGATTAAAAACAGGAATTTGGAATTCAACACATAATTTTGCCACTGGCTTATTCTATAATTTAGCGATTCCCTTTCAACTCTACAGAATAAACTCTGTAAATAATCTATTTATAAAACAGTGAATTAAGATCTATTGATAAAAGATTAAGTAATACTTTTCAAAATCCACTTTGTCATTAATATTTGTGATTGCCATTTTTTTTTTTAGACAGTATCTTGCTTGGTTGCCCAGGCTGGAGTGCAGTGGCATCATCATAGCTCACTACAACCTCAAACTCCTGGGCTCAAGCGATCCTCCGGGCTCAAGTGATCCTCCTGCCTCAGCATTCCATGTAGCTTAGACTACAGGAACGTGTCACCATCTGGCTAACTTTTTTTATTTTTGATAGAGACAAGGTCCCGCTCTTGCTCAGGCTGGTCTCGAATTCCTGAGCTCAAACAATCCTCCCACCTCAGCCTCCCAGAGTGCTAGGATTATAGGCATGAGCCACAGTACCCGGCCTATAACTGGCATTTAAAGCATAAAAACATTCATTAAAAGTCAAATGAACAATAGTTTATAAATATAAAATATAATAGTATATCTTATAACCATATAGTATATTTATCAAAGTCATTTTTATCATAAACATTTCAAACTTTATCCTAATATGAAAAAACTAGATTTAAAATGTGATAATATTTCAAATCATTGACCTAGAGTATCAGAGACAGGAAATAAAGGTAAGAAAAAAGAAAAAAAAATGTTCTTCTCCTTTTCTATAGCCCCTAGACTAGCCAAGGGATTACAGGAAGAATTCTGATTGAGTTCTCAAATCTTTAACCTATAGAATAATATCACTCACCTCTACAAGGAAAGAATGCTTTTTCCTCATTAGCTTTGTGTTCCAAGAAAGGGAACATGATCTAAAAGCTCCCAGTGTACACTAAGCACTATGAATCACTCTACTTAGATTAATATACAAATATATAATATAACTATCTGCAGTGGGGAAGATCCCATATTATACTTAAGAAATGTCCTTAGATATCTATCTAACACAGATCAATTAAGAAGAAAAAAGGGGAAAAAGAAAAAGATTGTGGAGATGACTGTGAAGAAACTGGTCCTTTAACACAATTGCTATAGCTAAAATATGAGCAACTAAAGAGAGAGACAAACACAGGAGAAAGGTCTATTACCTGGATAGATGGGTATGTTCGGCTGTTGTCTGTGCTGTGCTCCCCTGGAATGCTGCCTGCTGACCGCCCTTCGCATTTGTATCTAAAACGCATTCCCCTCTGCCTGGGTTGCTCAGTTATCTCTATATATGGGTTATATCCACCTGAAAATTTTTTAAAAAGGAGGCAGTGAAATTAGTATAGCAATAACAATGGATTTTAACGATTTTGTTTTCTCATAACAGCTGACTAAAATAAAGATTTTTCCTCCCAACATTAAATAATAGGTTGAAATGCAACCTTGGAGATCGAGTGGGAGAAACACCTTTTTTTCCCCATTCAAATTGAGTTCCTATGTGGTATTAACAGAAGTCATTTAAATCATATTGACAGATAGCACTTTATCACTAATGTCTATAGCTAACGCCAGTATGAAGTTCTGCCATAACCACTTCAGAGACATCCATTTCCCACGAGACCAAGCAGAAGGGTTTCCCTCAAGATTTCCCCAGAAGTGTGAAGAAGTATTTGGAAATACAATACTATGCCCTCAAAGTGAGTAAAATGTATTTAACCACTTGATTTTACATTAGACTCTTAATAGTGAATGAAAAGACTAGTCACTGAAAATAAAAATGCATTTAAATTATTAAAAGACATACATAGTATATCAAAACAAGCCCCAGAAGGGACTTTAGGTTCAGCAGTATCTCCAATCAGTCCTATGTAAACCTTTTCTAAAGTATAAGACACAATAGGAAAAAAAAATGATTATTTACTTTCTATTAATATAATTCAAGATATGTACCCTCAGAAAGAACTACTGACACATATAACAACACAGATGACTCCCAAAATTATTATGTTTGAATGAAAAATGTCAGACCAAAAGAACATATACTGTATGATTCCATTTACATGACACTCTAGAATGTGTAAACTAATCTGTAATGAAAGAAAGCATTTCTGGTTGCTGAAGAATAGGGATGTGGGATGGATGGGAAAGTTTGTGGGATGATAGATATGCTAATGATCTTGACTATGGTGATAATTCCAAGGTTGTACATATGTCAAAACTTATCAAATTGCATACTTTAAACATGTACAATTTGTTGTACATTAATTATATGTCAATAAACCCATTTAAACCATATGTATCTTTATCCTCTTTTATTATCCAAATTGTAGAAACAAAAGTTCAATAAAGACACTCAACTACACTTACAAGTAAGGTAGTTAACAAAGTATTTTTATTTTAGAGGAGTAAAGATGTATTTCATTAAAAAAAAAAGCCTCACTCAATTAGTCTAGTGATTTCTAAATTCCCATGATTATATATCTATTTCACTGACTAAGGCTTATCCTGTTAGAATGTAAGCAATATTCAGAAAGGGTAACACAGGGGGTCTTATCAGAACAGTATGGAAAGAAGCTTTTAGAATCCCACTCAGTCACTTTTAACAGTAAAACTGTGGAAATGTTATTAAAATCTCTTAGGCCAGATGCAGTGGCTCACACCTGTAATCCTAGCACTTTGGGAGGCTGAAGTGGGGAGATCATTTGAGGCCAGGAGTTCAAGATCAGCCTGGGCAACATATCAAGACCCCGTTTCTGTCTGTCTCTCTCCCTTTTTCTCTCTCTATATAAACAAAATCTCTTAGTTTCCTCCTCTGTAAAATGGGAATAATAATAATGGCATCTACTGCACACGGTTGCTGTAAGGATTAGAGATTACACGTGCTAAATTCTTACTAAGTGTTACACCTACAGATAATAAATGGTATCTATTATTATTTCAGATATTTTCTTGAAAACAATGATTTAGTGATACTATGATGGCATCACAACTGCTATGCTAAAGGACCTTACAGAACAGTGACACAAACAATACAAATTATCAGATTACAGAAGGGAGGAAAGCACTAACAAAATTCTGCAGAAAATGATAACAGCAAAAGAGTTAGGAAGGCCTATGTCAGAGGCGGGAAAAAGAATTAATGAAGCAAAAGAATGGGAAGAGAGATGAGGAAGAAGGAAGAGAGGTAGGTATTCTAGGGAAAAATGGAACAGTGTGTCCACAGAAAGGTTTACTTAAGAATCATCAATGTAAACCAAATACATTTCCACTCTTAGAGAACCAAAAAATCAAAGCATGTTTGGCAATGTGGATTTTGGTGTTAGGTATGATGAAATCAATGAATGTTTTCATGCAGAGAAATCACATGATCAGACTGGCATTTCTGAGTAAGAATTCTGGTCGAAGTAAACAGATTGAAAAGGGAAAGCGAAGTGATCAGTTTAGATACTACTATAATAATGTGAGCAATGATGAGTGTTTATCTGACACATGGCAGTGATGATGGGAATGAAGTATTATTTAAAAGCTAAAATTGACAGTACTTGGTGCCTGAACATTAGAGTTAAGAGAAATTAAAGAATCATTGATGGCTCAGAAATTAAAGAATCTTTGACATCTCCATGGTTTTTACTTTGGGTTACTGAATAAAGTATTACTGTTACCTTTAATTTTATTCTGTTTAGTTCAGACTCCTTGTTTGAATCTACTACCTATTTCCTTAATTCAACAGAAAAAGAGCCAGGGAAAACTGACTTTAACCCAATCAAGTTCACAGTACTTACTTCAATTTTACTGAAAAACATAAGGCATATAGATGAGTATTTCACAATTTCTATATCCTTATATATTTCAAATTCACATTTCAGTTTCAAATATTTCACATTTTCATATATGCTTGTATGAATATTTATGAAAAAGTACAGTGTCCTCTCCATAGCTATTAAAAATCAACAGTATTTTTTAAGTGACATCTTAAATAATTTGTGTGGTTGAACTAAAGGTCAAATAAATCCCTGCCCACTATTTATTTAAAGGTGTCTTGGTAGGAAATTGATACAGAATGACATCAGTAATGCTAAGTGGTTAACTTTATCACTTGGGAGGTGAGGTGTGGGAATAAAAATGCTAGGTTCATAGTAAGCAGTCAAAGTGAACATTCAAATATTTCATTGGTTACATGATACTTCTTTAGATAGTATATTTATGAAAAAAGTCAGAAAAAAACGAACAGAAAAGCAACTAAGATTAAATATTATAAAAAGATTTTTAAATAGTAAAAATAACATATACATTAGCACATAATATCAAGGACTTTAAAATCCTTGAAATCTATTTTTCCTATTGCAAAAGCTCTTAATTGGTAAAAAGTCTCACTAACAACTAAGTAACAGAGTGTACTGTAATTTCTACATTTCCCTAGCTGGAAATAATCCTCCTCTTCCTGTTAACTACCTATAATATTTTCTTTATAGCAATTATTATAAATAACCATAATTTTGGGAAGACTTTTTTCTTCTTAAAATAAAGTTACTTGTTTCATTTCTTCAAGCTACTTAAAGGCAGAAATTGTGTCTTACTCATCAGTGCCTTGTACATAGATAGTCAACAAATTTTTGTTGAATGAATGACTAAAACTCTTAAGATCTTTTGTTTATGCAAGTTATTCAAACATTAAAGAACTATATTAAAGATTATGCAGATTTTCTTTATTTGATTCCACTACTAAGAAAAAAATAGTGCCTTGTAGGTACTAGAATTGCTACACCTTCATACTTTCTCATAACCCATTCACATTCTGGTTATCTGCATTTATGATTTTAAAAAACTTCTCAGTTATAAATATATCATGTATCAGTATAAGGCACTAGCTACTTCCTTCCTCAGTATGGTGTTTTATAGTGCCATTCTTCCTGAAGATAAAAAGTTCTGAAATGTAGTCATCTATGAAGTGGAAGAGGGTAAAATATAAATCAGGGAACTAGAAAATGAGTACTCTTAACTAAGATTACCACAAATCACTACAGTTTTGAAAAGCATTGAAATGTCTTCGAAATTGGCTCTAAACAAGTTGATTACTGTATTTTTCTTTAACCAATACTATGCAAGCTGGGATTGACTTCTATATTTTGAACAATATTATAAAATGCTAATACAGATTAGAATAACATTTGAAATACAGCCAAAATATCTGCAAGATATATTTATGTTTTTATTTGTACTTAGGCAAAAAAGAGTGCTATTTTAAAACATCGTGACTATCTAATAAAGTATAGGTTTTTAAAGTTAAAAAAAAAATTACATTGAAATAAAAGTTAGAAATGGATCAGAAATGGTCAGAAATAGATGCATTAATAACTAAAATCTTATTGCTAGAATTAGGAACCAGCATAAAGCGTACAGTGTGAAAAATTTTAATTATTGTAATCATTTTAAAGCATCTTTTTATACATTTCTCATTTGATCCTCTTAACTTTAATCTCCATAAAAAACTGAACAGAAATTATTATTCCATTTTACATAAGATTAAAGTTCCAAATTATATGAAGTTATAAGAAAAAGAAATTATGAATGATATTAGCTAATATTATAGCTGGGATCAGAGAGCCAAATTTGAAAAACAGAAAGCATGAAAGCAACTGGAGGTAAAGTCACAATAGCTGATAGAGCACATAAGCTGGAATCTAAAATAAATGCAACCTACTTTAAGAAGATAATGCATCTTGGTATAGCCAAGTGAGAATTTAGATCCGATGAAATCTCTAGAACAGAGTTCATACTAGGGGTGTACATCAGAATCACCTAGGTAGCTTTTTCAAAATATACATGCCCTGACCCCACCTGAGATCTGAAGAGAAATAGAAATCATCAAGGGTAAAACCCAGATGCATGTTTCTGAAAAGCCTTCCAAACAATTCTAATACACTCCTAATTAAGAATCACCGCCCTAAAACAAAAAGTGGAAACAACAATGAGCATATCCAGAGAAGCAATCCAAAAATTCAATTGCAAGTATGGACTGGGTCATGGATAAACTAGACAAACCAATTCTGGGTACTTATAATTTCTTTTGCTCTCCTACTCAAAACAGCTTATTCAAATGCAAGCAAGGGAAAAAGACATTATATGGACAGCCTTCAATTGCTTTAATTTATTTAAAAAGCAAATCACGTGCAAAACAAATATTTTAACCATTGTCAGTAACATATTTCTTGTAATAAAGCACACGCCACAGTTGAGAAGAGCTGACTAGAATACATCTCTCACAGAGAGATGTGTAACAGACTGCCAGAGACCCAAAAGGAGCAAATAAATCTAACAATATATACTTTTCCAAATATCACCTCTACTCAACTTGGAGAAAAAGAAAGTAAGATCCATTCTTTTTTCCTCAAACTAGGTCTATCATGGACTAAAGTCGAGGTTTATTTGAATCTATCAGGTTGACTTTCAAGTGGGCTTTATGAATCCAAGTAAGGGAATTTTTAGACAAGTATTCAACTGATGTATGCACCACAAGGTAAATTTAAAAATGTAAAAGATTTTGGCAATAGGCATTCCACTACAATGGAGTAAAAAAATTAAGTCTTAAAAAAACTTTTTTGGCCGGGCTCAGTGGCTCACACCTGTAATCCTAGCTCTCTGGGACGCCGAGGTGGGCGGATCATTTGAGCTCAGGAGTTCGAGACCAGCCTGAGCAAGAGCGAGACCTCATCTCTACTATAAATAGAAAGAAATTAATTGGCCAACTAATACATATAGAAAAAAAATTAGCCAGGCATGGTGGCACATGCCTGTAGTCCCAGCTACTTGGGAGGCTGAGGCAGCAGGATTGCTTGAGCCCAGGAGTTTGAGGTTGCTGTGAGCTAGGCTGATGCCACGGCACTCACTCTAGCCTGGGCAATAAAGTGAGACTCTGTCTCAAAAAAACAAAAAAAAAACACTTTTTTATCTGACAGGGTGAAAAAGTAGAGAAATTTTTAAATCCTCCCTACATTATATGGATATTTAAATTAAAAACAGATGGCAGGACCCAATCACCTCTGTTGATTAACTGCCAGATTTAAAAATAAAAATATGGGAAGCCCAGATACATATGAATTTCAGATAAGTAATTTTTTTAGTATAAGTATATCCCGTGCAATATTTGGGTCATGTGCCTACAAACACAATCATCTGCAGAGAACACAGATGAGAGAAAGAACAAAAGGAAATTCTGAGTCCCTTAAATTGTATTTGAGAAAGATACTGCACACAGCTCATAAGTTCCTAATTATGATTTGTTATCTTACTCCTCCTTAGTCATTACATTCACTCATTCCCTTTACTCTGTCTACCATGTATCACCTTAATTCTTTTATACCACTGTTCTCTCCACTTTTTCATGTGTTGCATTTCTAAAACAACATTCATATTTGTTTGTGCAGTCTTCTACTTAAAAATAGTTTTCTTTAGCTATCCATTCCTAACTTCCAGCTGTTATTAAAGATTAAGATGCATTATACTCACATCATTTTTCCCCCTTACTCGAGAGAAAAGAAAAGTTCTCTTGAAATTCACAATAGAAAAAGCTGGTAAGTAGTGTGCTTTACAAAAGCAATTTCTTTGCATAATTCTTATTATGTGACATAGCAGAACCATATTAAAGAAAAACATGAATAAAAATAAATTATCTAAATTTTAAAACATATTTTACCAAAGACAGTACTAGTTACTAGTAAACAGTTATGTACCACACATGACATTTTGCTTTTTTTACTGAAACAATAAGCAGCTTGAAATTCAGACATAAAATACTTAATTTTACTTATATTAAACAAAATAGAATATATTAAACAAAATATACAAGAGTAATGATTGGCTAACTATGAACAACTTACACAGGTTTGGGAATATTTTTCTTCACTATACCTATTCGAATTTTTCATGTCAAAAGACTGAAATTAAGGTGTAATTTTTATTAAAAGGTAATGAAAAGCAGCTTGATACAAACTGTGAAATCCTAAATTATTAATCTGACAATTTACCTAAACAAAATATAAAGTCCCAGCTACCCATGGCACTTACATAATTTTGCTTATAAGATTATGATCTATGTTACTTTTACATTCTAGCTATCACATATTTAACTACACATACCTATTTACATACAACATCCGGTGAGAAATAAAAAAAAAAAAACGGTCTTAAATGCTTGGTAATCAATAAAAATACTTTTTGAGGTTTTAATACTACTTTACTACAATCTAGACAATGATAAACTAATCAAACAAGTTTTTTCGTCACTCCTTCAGTTAAATTACTGTTGCAAAACAGAATGGGAATTTATAACTTCTTTAGTGAATCTTTCTCTAAGGTCTTTATCATTGATTAAGGAAGGTACATACGGAAAATTGCCTAGCAGTTTTCAAACTACTGAATTATAATTTAAACAATTTGTTTTGTCCCATTTTAATGCAACTCTTCAGAAAAGACCCAAAACAAAAACCAAAAGATAATCACCCTATAACTCCAAACCTTTAAACTTTCCATTCCTTTAAACTTTTTCCCCTTTTATTTAGGGAATCCTTGGTCTTAACAACAATATATAGTATCATTAAACAAGTTTAAATTGTACCACATTTTAAAATCATGTAGATCTTACAATACTCTGAATAGAAATAGTTGTCTCTCTTTTTTGAAAAAAATCATAAGTATTACATTCATGCACTATATTAATAAAGTTTGATTAAATGGGCAAGAGCTGTAAATGGTGTCTGAGAACTTGAAAAAAGAAATAAATAACCCAGAAGCTGACCCTTTTTTACTTATAATGCTAGCCATTCTTCACTACTTTCATACAAAATCTCCTTCTGATAACCAATAAATTAATCAAATATTAATATTTGAAGTCATCTTTGTACTTTTAATCTAAATATGCTTTGAATTTATAAATTTACAAGATTATCTGAAAGTTCGGGGTCACTTAAGTGGGTAAAGGGAAAGTTGAAATATTTTAAACTACACTTGTATTCTCACATGAAAACCACAGACAAACTGAAATCAAATGTCATATGAAACACCCCAATTTCCTTTCCAGCCTACAGCAGTAGCTATGGCATTGTTCTGTTCAACCCTTTAAAGAGGTTCCTTATGTCTTCTACTTCCTCTTCCCTACTAGACATCAGTCTTCAACCTAGCGTCACTGAACCAGGCAGTTGGGAAGATGCGGGTCAAGAATAAGCAAGCTCCCCGCTTCAGCCTCCTAGTACAGCATTTAACAGACACTCTTAGCCCTCTCCGCCTCAGCTCGCGCAGCTCCCTGTCTGGAAAGCGCCCGGCATCCACCCGGTCAAAATCCTGGTTAAGGTCCAACTGGAACCCAGTCTACTTGATTTACCTGCCTAGGCTACAGGCAGCCCTTAACCATGGCTATGTACATGGGACTCTCTACCTTGACCTGTAAGCTGTTTCTTAACAATTTATTTCTCCCAAAGCAAGAGATCTGAGCATTTATAAACAGAAAGTAAGCATCTGCATAAGTGATAAAGTTGTCTTCATTTCTATTCACTATTTTAAGGCACAGATATTCTAAAAAAATCCTCTTTCCCCCCCCCCCCGAAAAAAAATCGACGCGTCTCTATCCGGTAAACTAGGAAGTCTGTGCTTTATTTTTATTTCGCTGTAAAAGCTACCCACTTTGTGGAAGCAACAGTTCCACTTAAGATATGTTAAAACACCACTGATGACTTTTAAAGCCGCGCCACATTTTGTACAACTGTCAGCACAAGAGCGATCACCTCTTGGCACTTTGATGAGATTAAACTAAAAAAAGATAGAGCTCGACCGAGGTCTGAAGTTCCTCATTCTTGTTCTAAAACATAAAGCCAGCATTTCGACATAAATCATTTTTCAAATATGAGAAGTCCTCATCCTCCTTTATTTAGATTATTACTTCCCTAATCCTAAAATCAAGTCGTTGGGAATTTCTAAGGTTCTGGCTATTATGATAGGATCAAATTACAGAGTGGCTTTGATTTCGCACGCAAACCCTGAAGCAGGTTAACTTTTTAAAAAGCTGACAGTTTGCCAGAAGCGGTGATTTCAAAGACAAAAATGCGCCACAGCCAAAAGCGAGCCGCCCAAAGAGCCCCTTCCCCGCGGGGCAGGCCGGGCCGCACCTCAGCGCCGGGAACACTCACCGGAGGCCATGGCTCGGCTCCTCGCGCCGTCCCGCAGGCAGCTCCAAGCGTCCGGGCCGCAGGTGGCCGCAGCCAGTCAGTCAGGAGACCGAGGGACCTCTGCCGGAGGGACCCCCAGTGCCCCTGACCACCCCCGGCGCCTCCTCCTCCTTCCCGCCCTCCTCTGGGCTTGCGGCTCACACCTTCCCACCCCCTGAATTCTCGCGCTCCGGGCCGCCGGGCGCTGCCCTTCCAGGGTGCGGGAGCCAGGGCAGGGACAGGGGGCGGAGCGGGGTGAGAGCGCAGCGCCGGCGGAGCAGAGAGGCAGGCAGCCGCGCGGGAGGGGATTTCCCGCCGCTGACGTCGCCCTGCGCCACCGCCTTCCCCCCGGGGGCGGGGGGCGGGGCGTCCTCCCGGCGGCGCGCGCGCGTCCGCCCCGCGGCCAGCAGTCCGCTCCGCCCCCGCGCGTGCGCCCCCGCGGTCGCCGCGGCTGGGTGTAGGGTGTCGGCGGCGCGGGAGCGCGGGGTCTGCGGAAGCGCGGGGTCTTCGGGAGCGAGGGGTCTTCAGGACCGCAGGGCTCGGCTGGAGCTGGGAAATGGCGGCTCGGAGCGTGTGAAGGCCGCCGGCTCCCGAGAAATCCCCCTCCTCCAGGTTGTTCTTCCGAGTGTGGTTTAAAGTTCAGGAGCGGGCGGGGGGGGGCGGGTGTGGTGACGTCGGGAGGGCTGGCCACCGGGCGCGTTCGGGGCGGGCCGACCCTCGGGCTCGGGGGAGGAAGGCCGGGGTTTTCGATAGGTGGTTCCCCCTCTTCCCTATTTCGCACATGCAAATCTCCACCCCCGCGCCGGCGGGCACTGGAGCCCTGGGGGGGGAAGTGCGGTAGCGGCTGTGCCTGTGTTCATTTGTAATTCCTGTATTTGCATACGGGGACCCCCCCCCCCGTCTGATTTTCCCTCTTTCTGTCTAAATTGCGAGCGCTCTGTTAACTGCGTATTTTACCTACTAAAGCTTTTTAAACTCAAAAGGTCGGAGCCGCGAGTTCGTTGCCTTATCAGTAAGTAGTGTGCTCAGGTTTAGCGAAGTGGATACTGTGTCCTGAGATTTCACAGATAGGGAAGAGCAGAGGGGGAATGCACGAACCTTTTAGTGCGTTAAACTCTCTGGTATAGTTTTATTTCCTTCATTTGCTTAGCACCTGCCAAGTGTCACATAGTTAATTTACTTTATCTATGACGTAGTATTATCATTTTATAGATGGAGTAATTGGGGTTCAGAGAAGTTACTGTACAGAACTTCAGAATGCTGGTAAAAGGAAAAGCCGGGGTTGTGTGACGCCAAACTCTGTGCTCTTTCCTCTATCCCTTACTGCGTAAAATAAGTATGGAAGGGGAATGGGGAATCACACTACCATACAGGTGTTCCAAACTGAAGGAGCCAGTTGAAAAAATGATTAAAAAATAAAATATCCTGCCAGCCCCAAAATATCCTTTCCACAAAATGCACAATGTACAAAATAATGAAAGAGTTTTATTATTGGATATGCATTAAACCATGCTGTGTTGCACATCACAGGCAATCCACTAGAGAGATTGCAAAGACAAAAAAGAAATCTCACCGTTTCATATAACCAGGCATTACATACCTGTTAATTGTCTTTATCCAAAGGAAAAATAATGGGAAGTTACATCTTGGAGCCAAGAGCCAAGGCTTAAACAGATAGACTGGGAGATGGGGAACCATCCTCCTTGATGTTTACATTTCAAAGAGATGGCTTCAAGGCTCTCAAGAAAGACCTCTTGAGGGTGCAAAATTGGCAAGAGGCTTATTTAGCTTTTTCAAAGGTATACAGACATTTCAAAGAGACAGAGAAAGCATTTACAATTTCAGTTTTTCTAAGGCTATTGCTAAATGAAAAGGAGTAATGTTCTTTGTCTTTTGTGGCACCTGGAAAATTTTCCAATTTAGTTTTTTTTAGATTTGTATTTGCCCTACAGTCCCAAATGTCAGAGCTGTAAAGGTGAACTGAACACAGATGTTTAAGAATCCATTAGGAGGATGAGGAACAAATAGGAATAGGAAATATTTTGCACCTGTTTGTTTTTTGTTACACCTCCAAAAACAGATTGGTTTCAGGTAATCCTTGCACTTAATAGGGAATAATAGTGTTTATTTACTGACGACTTCTGGACCTAGCAGAAGCAGCTCTTGTTGCAGAACCCCGGACTAGTCTTAAAATCACTCCAATTTGTGAAATCACAAGCTACATCTTTTGAGATTTAGTGCAACTACAGAATTTTGAACTAATTAATTTTTCATTTTTCAAAGACTCATTTAAATCTCCCCACTAATACTATGGCGTGTTTATATTTCCAGGGCTGCTTTTATTTGTCACATGACCAACCTATGGATTTCTGTTATGTTTTTAAAAGCTTTTTCTGTAACTCTTTCACTACTTTTTAAATTAGTTGAACCTTGTTTTCAAAGATTCAGCTCATCATGAAAAGTGAAAATATTTTACTCGTTCAGGATAATCTTATTTAGGGGAAATAAAGAGGAAAATTAAAAGAAAATGTGATGGATGGACTAAAAACAACAGCAAACATAAGTAGTGATTCTGATTTTTTTTTCTTTTTGGGACGTATACTGGGAAAAAAATTACAGCAGATAGGCAGCGAGTTGTTGGGGATTATTAAGAAGAATAGCGCATGGTATTTTTCCTCAAGGGCTTACAGTCTTTGATATTCTTCATTCAATTCAACAAATATCTACCCTGTGCCAGCTGCTTCTCGAGGTAGTGGCACATAAACTAATGAGGCAAAAATCTGTCTTCATGTAGCTGTGTCCTAATAAAATATTTTGTTACTTTATTGTTATAAAGAAAATAAGGTAGTGGGGTAGAAAGTGACTGAGTCAAGGCACCAAAAAAAAAAAAAAAATAGTGACTGAGGAAGAGGAGATGCTCTGAGGAGGTGATATTCGAGCTGAGTCCTAAGTGAGGTGAAAGGCATCCACTGGGAGATTCGGTGAAAGAACATTCCAGTGAGAGCAACAGCAGGCACCAAGTCCTTGATGTAGGAAAGAGCTTCTTTCAGGCCTAAAAGGAGGCCAGTCGGACTAGAGTGAACTGACTGAGGTTGAAGAGGTTAGCAGGGGCCAGATCATGTATTAACAGGACCTTGTAGGCCGTAGCACAAAGGATGGATTTTATTTTAGTTGCATATGGAAAGCTCTTGGAGAGTTTTAAGCACATACTTGATTTATGGTTACATTTTGAGATGTTTACTCTGGCTGATGTGTTATACTATCAGTATACATTAAGTAGGGGCAAGAGAAAAGACAGAGCATTCGGGAGGCTGCTGCCATAGTCTAAATGAGCAGTACAGGTGGTTTGGACTACTAGTGTTTTATCAGAGGAGATGATGAAAAGAGGTCAGGGTTAGTGAGATATTTGGGTGACAGAGTCATAAGGACTTGCTGATGGATTGGATGCAGGTGGGAGGGGGGAAAAATGAATCAGGGATAACTCACACATTTTTGGCCTGAGCAACCAAGTAATGAAGAAGGCTGGGTAATGAGCAAGGGGTTTGAGAGGAAAAATCACGAGTTGAGTTTTAGACATGTGAAGTTACAGATGACTATTAGACATCCCAGTAGACAGCTGGATATACAAAACTAAAGCTAAAGGGAGAGGCCAGGACTAGAAATAAAGACTTGGGAGTCAGGGCTGATAACGGTGGCTCACGCCTGTAATCCTAGCACTATGGGAGGCGTAGGCAGGTGGATTGAGCTCAGGTGTTCGAGACCAGCCTGAGTAAGAGCGAGACTCCATCTCTAACAAAAATAGAAAAAATTAGCTCAGCACGGTGGCGCAAGCCTGTAGTCCCAGCTACTTGGGAGGCTGAGGCAGGAGGATCGCTTGAGCCCAGCAGTTTGAAGTTGCTGTGAGATAGGCTGACACCACAGCATTCTAGCCGGGGCAACAGAGTAAGACTCTGTCTCAAAAAAACCAAAAAATCTTGGGAGTCAGAATCATCTTGTTTAAGATAATACCACCTAAATAAAGAGCAAAGATTTATGGGGATGGTAAGGGAGGCCCTAGGATCCTCCAAGACGTAGAGAACTGGTATAGAAGAAAGAGCTGCCAACAAAGTAGGAGGAAAACCAAGAGAGAGTGGTGTCCCAGAGAGGGTTTCAAAAAGAATGGAGTGGTCAGCTGTTTTAAATGATGCTGAGAGGGTGAAAAAGGTGAAAATAAAGAAATGACCTTGAATTTGGCAAGATAGAGGACATTAGAGACCATAATAAGAACTGGAGGTCGGGTGTGGTTGTTCATGCCTGTAATCCTAGCATTGTGGGAGGCAAAGGCGGGAGGATCACCTTGATCTCAGAAGTTCAAGACCAGCCTGAGCAAGATCGAGACCCCGTCTCTACTAAAAATAATAGAAAAAAATTAGCCGAGTGACTAAAAATAGAAAAAATTCGCCAGGTGTGGTGGCATAGACCTGTGGTCCCAGCTACTCGGGAGGTTGAGGCAGGAGAATTACTTGAGCCAGGAGTTTGAGGTTGCTGTAAGCTACAATAACACCAGCAGCACTCTAGCCTGGGTGACAAAGTGAGACTGTCTTCGAAAAAAGAAAAAGAAAAAAAAAAAGAACCATGTCGGTAGAATGGTGAAGATGAAAGCTGAATTGGAGCAGGTTGAGAAGAGATTGATGGAAATAGTCAGCGTAGACAACTCTTTGAAGAGTGTTAAAGGAAACAGACAAATGAGGCAATAGCTAGAGGAGGATGTGGATTTGCATAAAGCAAAGGGCTGTCACTCACAACCTCAATCCCAACAGGTTAACACAAAGTTTATCACTTGACTCACAGTCCAATGTGAGTTGGATGGCTTTCCTCCAGCACTGACCCGGTTGCCTTCCATATCGTAGCACCAATATGTAGCCTTCACAGTCACCTTGGCAAAGGAAAAAGAGTAGAGGTTCACAAAGGAGTATGGGTCAGGCCTAAAGGTGGAATACCTTCTGGTCACAGTCTGCCTTCCACAGGATCCCCACAGGGGGACTGAGAAATGTAATTTAGCTGTGTAAGAGAAAAATGGATATCAGTGAGCACTAGCAATCTCTGGCACAGAAGTTTTATTTCATCTACAGAGGTTGGTGTTAAAGCATATTTGCATAAACATGGGATTAACTCAGTAGTGGAGTAGAAATTGGTAGATAGAAAGGGAGTAATTACCTGAGTGAGGAAGGGAGAAGGGCTGCAATCCAGAGCTCAGGCGGTGGGGCTGAGCCATAGTTTGGAATGGGGGTGCTTCTGTGGTAACTAACAGGAAGGCAGAGGCTGGGCCCAGTGGCTCACACGTGTAATCCTAGCACTTTGGGAGGCCAGGATGGGAGTTTCTCTTGAGGTCAGGAGTTAGAGACCAGCCTGAATAAGAGGGAGACCCCATCTCTACTAAAAATAGAAAAATTAGCTGGGCATGGTGGCGAATGCCTGTAGTCCCAGCTACTTGAGAGGCTGAGGCAAGAGGATCACTTGAGCCTAGGAGTCTAAGGTTGCAGTGGGATATAGTGACGCCACTGCACTCCAGCCTGGGTAACAAAGGAAGACCCTGCCTCAAAAAAAAAAAGGTAGAAGGAGGGCAGAGAAGATACAGAAAGCATGGTGGATTTGATGATACAAAGACAAGTTAATCAGTCAAATTTCCTTTTTTTTTTTTTTTTACTGAAGCAAAGTTAAACTGAGAGTAGAGGGCAAAGAGTGAATGGAAGGGTTGAGGAAGAGAAGAAAACTGAAAACATAGTAAACGTGGTCTGAGAGTGGAACTTTAGAAAGTATATCTGGCTGTACTGAATGCCCATTTGAGATTTGTGGTCACAAATGTAATGTCAGACCAATAAAGAGTATTTCTGATATGGTTTTTAGCCCATAGATATCAATGGGCACTATTATCCTGAAAAAGAAGATAAAGAACTAAGAAAATTTAAATCTAAATGGAAATGTGTGAGAGGGATGCATAATACCTCCCAACTCTCGCCCAGTCCCTGGGTGATCTCACCCATTGTCATTGGTTTCCTATGGTCCCAGAATCACATACCTAGCCCATATCTTTCCCTGGGCCTCAGACCTATATGTCCAGTTGTCTGATAGACACTTGGCAGTAGACACATAGGCATTCCAAACTGTATGCACCCACTATCTTCTCTCCCAGGTTACTCTTCCTCCCATATTCTGTGTACTACCATCTGTCCAGATGGTAAGCTAGACACTTGGGAACCATCTTTGACTTTCTAATCATCCCCCATCTACCCCACAACATTCAGTCACCATATCCTGTTGATTTTACCAATCAAATACAAATCCATCCCTTCTCCATTTTGACTGCCACTGTCCTTGTTCAAATCTTCATCATATCTCATCTGAACTACTGTAATGGTTTCCTAACTATTGTGTCTATCTACACGTTTGTCCCCTTTAAAAACCATTCAAACTTGTTGCTGCTTGAGTTATCTGTATTAATGCATATCAGACCATACCACTCTTGTGCTTTAAAATCATCTGTTGTTCTCATTACCCTTGGATCCAGACTCTTGTACATGGCATCCAAATTCCTCCATAATATGGCCACTGCCTTTCTTCAGCCTCATCTTCTGCACTCCTTGTCTTGTACTTTACACCTCATGGAACTGCTTTAGAGTGCCTAGTATCTATAAACGATGTGTATTTTTTGTCTCTCTGCCTTTGTTCATGCTTTTCCCTCTGCCTATAATGCTCCTCCCCAGAGTCATGCCTTGTTCAAGGATTGTAAGATTCAATATTGTAAGTTACCAGTTCTCCCCAAATTAATCTGTAGATTTAATGAATCCCAATTGAAACTCCAGCATATATTTTATGGATATTCACAAGGTAATTCTTAAATGTATATAGAAATGCAGAGGTCCTAAAATAAGCGAGGAAACATCGAAGAATAAAACAATAACATATACTACCATATATCCAAATGTATTATAAAACTACAAAAATTAAGATAGTGTGGTATTGGCACAAGGTTAGAACAATAGGCTTAATTGACAAATTCCATTTGTATCCATTGACAAATAGAACAATGGGCTGAATTAGAAAATCCAGAAAGAGACCCATACATATATAGTCACTTGTTTATAAGTCTTCACTGCAATTCTTTGGCGAGAAAGGAGGTCTTTTCAATAACGGGCGCTGGGACAAATTTGATATCTATATGGAAAATAATGAAATCTGACTCCAACCTCATACTATACCCCAAATATTATTTTAAATATGTCATCATAGACCTAAATGTGAAAAGTAAAATAATAAAACTTGTGTGAGAGAATGCCTTCATACCCTTGGGACAGGCAAAGAATTCTTGAACATTACACAAAAACATTATCAAAGAAAAGAATTTGAACTTAATTAAAATTAAGTTAAAAACTCCACCAGGATAGTGAAAGGGCAAGCCACATATTATTGCAGAAGATACTTGCAATACATACATCTAATAAGAACTCTGGCATCCATGGAAATACTCTGGTCAGAACTTCCTTCTAGAGAGGATCTGCCTTATCTTTCATGCCAAGGCCACATATTTCCTTAGAAGCACCTAGCCAATTATAAGCATAGTGGTGATACAAGGGCTATCTCTGGCCAGCATAGGACTTCTCTATGTGCAGTGTTTCTGGCAGAGCTCCCCATTGGGCTGGCTGAGACTTTCTCAAAGATGCATTCCAGTCTGATTCTCTTTCTACCAAATTCTTCCTTCCCCCTTTCTTTTCATAGGTATCAGGCCTGCACCTTAAGATTTCCTTACCTGTAACTTTTTTCTTTCCCCTTTATCTTTCATAGACGTTACCTTCAATAAATCTCTTGCACTGCTAACTTCATATTGGCACCTACTTCCCAGAGGACCCAACTGATATATTTATATCCAGAATATATAAATAATGTCTACAAATCAATAAGAAAAAGATAGATAACCTAATTTTTTAAATGGGAAGAACACTCAAACAGGTACTCTGCAAAGGGGGATAACCAAATGACTAATAAGCCTATAAAAAAGGTGCTCATCATCACTAGTTATCAGGGAAATGTACATAAAAACCACACTGAGATATTGTTATACCTCCATAAGAATGACTAAAATTAAAAGGATAATACCAAAGGTTGGTGAGGCTGTAAAACAAATGGAATTCTCTTAAATTTTTTTGTGGGGGTATAATTTGGTAAAACAACCTTGGAAAACTGGAAGTATTTACTAAAGCTAATGTATAAATACCCTATGATCCAGCAGTACTGCTCTTGGATATATACACAACAGAAATAAGTCCTTGTATCCACCAAAAGATGGACAAGAATGTTCAACACACCTTTATTCATATTACCTCAAAATTAGAAACAACTCATATATTTGTCAACAGTAGACTGGATAAACTGATATATTCATACAAAGGATTTCACCCCAATAATGAAAAAGAATATACTATTGCTGTACAATATGGATGAAACTCATAATGTTAAGTGAAAAATCCATACACAAAAAGTATTATAGGCCGGGCGCGGTGGCTCAAGCCTGTAATCCTAGCTCTCTGGGAGGCCGAGGTGGGCGGATCGTTTTGAGCTCAGGAGTTCGAGACCAGCCTGAGCAAGAGCGAAACCCCATCTCTACTATAAAAATAGAAAGAAATTAATTGGCCAACTAATATATATAGAAAAAATTAGCCGGGCATGGTGGCACATGCCTATAGTCCCAGCTACTTGGGAGGCTGAGGCAGCAGGATTGCTTGAGACCAGGAGTTTGAGGTTGCTGTGAGCTAGGCTGACGCCATGGCACTCACTCTAGCCTGGGCAATAAAGTGAGACTCTGTCTCAAAAAAAAATTAAAAAAAAAGTATTATATATACTGTATGATTTGATTTATAGCAAGTTCAAAAACAGATAAAACTGTTACCATAACATAGGTCAGAATATTGGGTACCTTTTGGGGGTGGACATTGACTAGAAGCAGGCCTGAGGGAATCTTCTGAGTTGCTGGAAATGTTCTGTATCTTGACTGGGGTGGTGGGTTACAAAGACTCTCTCTTTTGCCAAACTCTAGGGGTTTGAGCCCTTGTCTCCGCTAGGCCTCAACCTTGGTGTATAAGTACTGCAGAGTCTGAACACAAATATTTTCATCCCTCCCAAAACACACACACATACTTGACCAAACACTAGCACATTGCTAGGTGACTTCAGCCACCTTAAGTACCTACCTGGGAAAGTTCAAGGCTGCCAAAAGAATGTATATTTGTTCTAGTTCTGAGACTATGGGGGACCACAATGTTTGATTTTATTCTGAAACTTTGTTGTAACTACATCTGTTCAGTGTAATGACAGGTGTCTCTTGTTTTTTCAACAAAAAAATCTCTTATGGAGCAATTTTACTTCTTATCTCTCCATTCTTTTCCATATTCTGAAATCACAGATCCAGAACACATCTACTTGCTAATCAGAGTTGTTTGTTCCTTGAAGGATTGTGACTTTTTGATTGCTGCATCATTTAAAAAAAAAAAAAAAAGGTTTCATATGTGTACAGTATGTTCTTTAATATCAAGAGTAGTGATTCTCTGCCTTTTCAGATCAGTGCCTACTGTTGTATAACATATATTTGTAACATCACCTTAACTAGCCTGAAGTGAAATTTATAGATGTGATCTTCATTACATGAATATATTCAAACAAAAATAATGCTCTAACAGCAATATCAAGGAAAAATTTTTAAAAACAATTTGTAAAACAAAAACAACATTTACTTTACTATGTAAATGCTTGGGCAGGACTACATTAAAAGACATAATGAAGTTGTCATATGTTTGCACCTGTACATAGAATCACTGTGAATGCAAGTGCTATAAATACAGCTTGGTACCACTGTGTAGAATTGGTGAGCTGTCAGACCTGCAACTTTCCAACTTTTAAAAAATTTTTGAATAAAACAATCTGCCCTCCATTAATGCAATATTTGCATTCCTTGGAAACTCAGTGTATGTTAAAACCACACAAAAAATATTTTGTGTTTATATATAAAAAGGAGTTGTATCTTAGGCTTATATTGTTATAATAGGTTTTTCACTTACACGAATATGAATGGTGGGACTTTGGAAAATCATGATGGTGGGGGACAAGTCTTGGTTGTGCTGGACTGTCCCTTGCAGGGCATCTAGTATCCCTTATCACCCCAGCAGTGAGTGCTAATAGTGTTCCCAAATCATTGAGACAACTAACAGTTTGGTCATAGATTTCCAAAACATCCCTGATGGTTTGAAACAGAAGTTCTTAAATTTTGGTGGTCATAAGAATCATTTGGGGAGCTTGTGTGGAATGCAGATTCCTTGGCTCCACTCTCGGAAATTCTGATTCAGTAAGTAGAAGAGCCCTGGAATCTACATTTCTTAGTGACTACCCTAGGAGTTCAGTCCCTCAGAACTTACTTTGACAAGCTTTGATGTATTTATTTTTTTATTTTTTGTAGCAACAGAGTCTCACTATGTTGCCCAGGCTGGTCTTGAGTTCCTGGCCTCAAGCAATCCTCCTGCCTCAGCCTCCCAAAGTGCTGGGATTACAGGTGTGATCCACCTCACCCAGCAAGCTTTGCTTGAGACAACAGCCATGACACTCAGTTTACCATGTTCCACTTAAGAATCTCAGCAGACAGCCGGGCACAGTGGCTCATACCTGTAATCCTAGCACTCTGGGAGGACGAGGTGGGCAGATTGCTCAAGGTCAGGAGTTCGAAACCAGCCTGAGCAAGTGTGAGACCCTGTCTCTACTATAAATAGAAAGAAATTAATTGGCCAACTAATATTATAGAAAAAATTAGCCGGGCATGGTGGTGCATGCCTGTAGTCCCAGCTACTTGGGAGGCTGAGGCAGTAGGATCACTTGAGCCCAGGAGTTTGAGGTTGCTGTGAGCTAGGCTGACGCCATGGCACTCACTAGCCTGGGCAACAAAGTGAGACTCTGTCTCAAAAAAAAAAAGAATCTCAGAAGAGACCAATTTACTCTTAAGAACCTTTATATTTAGAAATATTCATTTACTATATTTATGTTTTAAGACTATAAAATTGCAGTAGTAGTGCTGACAGTAATTTTATTGTTGTCACTTTATGACACTAACAAAAATTCCATTAGTTGAGAATTATAATAATACTGTTGTGTATATTTTTGTTACTCTAATACTTATATAACAGAAATAAGTTTTAAAACACAAGTGGTAATAGGGATCATGTGGGGAAATAGGTGAGTGTCAGAAAAACAATGGATAGTGTTAGGTGAAGTTAGGAAAAGTATTTAGAAGTGAGAGGGGAGCCCCAGGTTAATTGTAGCCTACCAAGGAGTTCAAATGGACAACAGGGCAAAAAGGAAATGGCATGCCACCTTGCCTGACATCCTACCCACATGACATCTCTTTTTCACTACATGTTGAGAACCAAGCACAGCTCTGGAATTTGATCAGAAGCCTTTTTGTGTGTGTGTGTGAGCAGAGTATGTAACTCCTCTGCTAGGCCTAGGATACTCCTTTCCTAGTGCAAATTGTTTAGGGAGAAGGTGCTTGGTGAACCAGGAGTCAGGAAAAGTAGGAATCTTGAATAATATTTATTGGAGGCTGTGAAAGAGAATTTGAATCTTAGCTCGGCTGAGATTACTAACTGTGGGACATTGGCCAAGTCACTTAACCTCTCGTACATTTGCTCATCTGGGTATATTACATGTGAGTAATGATATAGTACCTACCTCACAGGCTTGTTGTGAGGACTAAATGAGGTCACTAATGTAAAGTGCCTGACACAAGGAAGGCATTCAAAAATATTAGCAGTTTTTTTTCCTGTTTTATTATAAAAATTTTGAAATATACAGCCAAATTGAAAAAATTTTTCTGGGAACTTGTATACCCATCAAGTAGATCCTACCATGAGAATTTTAACTACACTTGCCTTATCACCTACCTGATCATTTTTCCATCCCTCTCTTCTATCCATTTAGATATCTGATTTTTTGAAAATGTATTTCAGGCCAAGTGCAGTGGTTCACACATGTAATCCCAGCACTTTGGGAAATCATGGCAGGAGGATTGCTTGAGGCTAGGAGTTTGAGACTAGCCTGAGCAACATAGTAAGACCCCATCTCTACAAAAAATAATGAAAACTAGCCAGGCAGGGTGGCACTCACTGTAGTCTCAGCTACTCAGGAGGCTGAGGTGAGAGGATTGCTTGAGCCCAGGAGTTCAAGGTTACAGTGAGTTATGATTGTGCCACTGCACTAGCCTGGGCCACAGAACAAGACCCCATCTCTAAAAAAAAAAAGGAAAAAAAGCATTTCAAAATAAATTGTAGACACTGGTATACTTCCTTCTAAATACTGATACGGAGCGTGTAAGCAGTTATTCTTACACATCTCTCATAACCAAAATGATCCTGTTCATTGGATTCTCAATGTATTTTTCCCTCAGAGAATTCTAAATAAACAGCCATATTTCCTCCCTTTGATGCCCTCTTTATCTGAGTTACCTTTCCTCTGTTAACATAGTTTCTTCAGATATTTTACATCAATTGAGGCCACAAAGTCCTTTTACAAAAACATTAAGCTTTATGGAGACTACACCTTAGTCCCAGTTCAAGTACTACAAGTCACTGCCCGCCTGGCTGTAGTGAAGGAGGTGTTCCTTGTACCTCTAAGGACAAGTAGCTGCAACAGCTGGACTCAGCCAGTGGCCAGCCCCCCACCCCTCCTCTGCTGTTACTTACTACGAGTATTGTTTTAGATCCCTGAAATTTATGTCCAAGAGGTTGTAAAAGACAAAAGGAAAAGGGAAAAAAAAAAAAAAACACCTCATAAAGAATGGGGATTAGGATCTGTAAATTAGTTTTTAACAGCCTAGAATCGTTTCCACTTTCTTCATCATGTTGAAGCATTATTTGAGAATGGCTGCAATGCTTGCTGAAGGAGGTAATATTTAATCAGGATGAATGCCATTTAGTTAAGTGGAGAGGAAGGGAGGGGAAGAAAGAAAATGTGAGCGCTGGGGAGACCAGGACAATCAAAGCAGAGGGTGTGTGGCAGGCAGTGCTAAGTGACTTGTCTTCTTTTTCTGTGAAATTGTAGCCTGATATGTGGTTGCTCAGCTGTACTATATCTCCCAGCCTTCGTTGAGTAGAGAGGAGAACTCAGTCCTAGGCAGAGCCTTTAAGATGGTGGGCCTGCTTCCTTTTTGCCTTCCTGAGGACTAAAAAGATGTCCTATGATCCAGATTCAGTTGCATTGTTGAGGACAATGTCCTGGAGGTTATGAATGAGATACAAGATGGAAGGAATCTGAATGATTGCATGGAGCAGCCTGGAACTCAGACAATAAAGAAATTAATTTCTTTCTTTTTTGAGCCATTGAATTTGGGTCTCTTTGTTTTGGCAGCTAGTATTACATTAACTAATATGGGTATATATTAAGAAACAGAGGGAAATAAAGTTAAAATCTGGTAATGGAGGGGTTAGAATGCCAGGAGTATTAGTTTGGTTTTATCTCGTACGTAATGGAGGAATATTGCCAGTGTTACACTTGTGGTGATGGAGCTATGTTTCAGGGACATCAGACAGGTAGCAGATAAAGTCTCCACTAAGACATTGTTGCAGTGAAACAAATCTGAGCCTTAAAGAGACCAGGATATTGAGCGTGGAAATGAAATAAAATGAAGAGGAAGGAAAACAATCAAGTGATATTACAAACAGAAGTTATATTAATGGGTACGATGTACATTAACATAGAAGAAATAATACATAGTGTTTAATAGATCTGAATGACTATAGTCATTCTGTTGAATAACTATAGTTAACATTAATTTACTGCACATTTCAAAATAGCTAGAAGAGGATAATTTGAATGTGCCTTAGCATTTAAAAAAGGATAAATATTTAAGGTGATAGATATCCCAGTTACCCTAATTTGGTCTTTACACATTATGTGAATGTGTCAAATTATCATGTGTACCTCAAAAATATGTATACCTATTATGTATCAATTTAAAAAACCCTCAAAAAAAGTTATATGCTTTGGTGACCAACTAGATATAGGGAATTAAGGAGAACCGGGAATCAAAGAAATGTCCCGGGTTTCTAATCTTAAAAACCGCTGACACAACAGGAATTGCTGTTGGGATAATGGAATTATATATTCATAGTTTGGGGTTTGGCAGCAGGCCTACATTCTGTCATCATCGGTTTTGCCTGTTCTCCCTCCTGTCCAACTCAAGTCCACGTGCCACCATTTTAAAAGCAGACTTTAGGAGGAAAGGACAGTCCCTAAAACTACAGCTCCGAGGAAACCTGCCCCACTCACCTACTTTCATTTAAGGAACTGAAACATAAGGTTAGTGAACACCCAGAGGAAGGAAATCTTAGTACATTAAAACTTCAAAAAACATTAATAAAATATTCATTCTTAAAAAGCTTCTCTCATTTTAATCTTTATATTATGTAGGCCCCATAGTATTGAATGGTGGTTTTGCGTGTGTATCACTGCTTGGAAGTATGACAGTATACTAACTTGGTTTCTGTAATAGTAGTAATAACTGATGTTTCATAAACATGAGATCCAATAATTGTTCAGATTTAGAATTAGCATTTTTCAGAACTGGTAATAAAGACATCATCACCATAAAGTCATATGATGACTCTGATATGTCTCAACAGAAGATAGTTAAATTTTTAGTTGGGAAAGAACACTATAGATCATTTAGTACATCACCCTCATTTTACACATAAGGGAAAATAGACACAGAATGTTTAAGTCCTTTTCTCTGTTCATACACCTAGTTGCTGAGTTGAGACTTGAAACCAGACCTCCAGATTCTTGGTTTGGATCTTTTCCACTATATCACATTGCATTTCAAAATATGACCTAAGACATACAGCAATATAAAAGTTTCATTTGCTAACTAGCAGCCATAATCTTACTAATAAAAATACTAACATATGAAGGCTTAGCTTAGATACAGGCTCTGTATCTTTTAAGACTCTCATGTTCTTTTCCCAAAAATTCTCAATTTAATACCTCTGTGGGAAATAAAAATAAGAACTTTTACTTCTCTAATAAAGGCACTGACTTTGTTTAGCCTTTTTTTTTTTTTTTTTTTTGAGACAGTCTCGCTTGGTCACCCCACCCGGCTAAAGTGCAGTGGCATCACTGTAGCTCACTGCAACCTCTCCTGCCTCAGCCTCCCAAGCAGCTGGGACTATAGGCATGTGCCACGACTCCTGGCTAGTATTTCTATTTTTTGTAGAGATAGAGTCTCACTCTTGCTCAGGCTGGTCTCAAATTTCTGATCTCAAGCAATCCTCCTGCTTCAGCCTCAGAGAGCGTGAGCCACCGTGCCCAGCCCAAGTTCTTTAATAATATTAAAAATCTTTAACTTTTTTGCTAAACTTTGTTTATGTTTAAATTACAACCTAAAAATACACATATAAAACATTAAAGAAAGATTGGAAAAGAGAAAAATCACTAATACAAATATTAGCTATGTGCATATGTGTATATGTATGTATTCCCTTCTAGAGCTTTTTGATATGCAGGCTTTGACTTCTTTCTTCAGCTATTACTTGATTATGGTAAAAAATTAAAGCAGAGAAAACGAGAGTCAACTAAAATGACTAATCCCTGCGCCTATGCAAAAAATATCCAAGAGTAATGATTTGGCCACTGCCTTGGCCTCAAGGCCACATGTTTCCTTCTAGGTCCTTCTTAAGTGTGACCTTTTTACTGAATCCAAATTTTACAGAACAAATCCTTTTATTAGAAGGGGTGCAGCAGAGAAAGATGAAGCTTTTCTTTCCTCCTTTGGTGCTTAAAAATGAATAATCTTGAAATCAGGAGGCCGCAGGTTCCCCACCCCTGATTGGAATATATCTTCACATAAATTTCATTGCATATTTTATATGACTACAATCATGAATACTATATATACATACAATTTGGTAGACTGGGTTTTTTTTTCACTTGATATTATTCACATTTTGCTATGTTGCTACATAGATTTTATACTAAGCTCTATAAGGAAGAAAGTTGAATAGAGAATGGATGGCCAAGGAAACGGGGAATAGTTTCAAGGATTTTAGGTCCTAATAAGGTTAAACAACAGATTTTCTGTAATCAAGGAGTGGGGAAATTGGAAAAATAGGACATTATAAGCAGGAGGTTAGGCTTTCTAAGTTTTATATTAAAAAGTTTGTATTTAGATATCTAATACAACTGAGATTGAAGACAAGCATAACTTTCATCTAATAATTATAGCAAACTATGAAAAACTCTGAGATTCAAAACATATTAAATCTAATTTTAGAAACTCCAGATGAAATGTTTTCATTTTCATAGTACACATATACACCTTAGCCAGGCACAGTAGCTCATGCCCTTAATCCTGGCTATTTGGAGAAGCTAAGGAAGGAGAATCACTTGAGCCCAGGAAATGGAGACCAGAGATCAGCTTGGGTGACATGAAGCGACCCTACCTCAAAAAAAAAAATTAAAAAAAAAAAATATATATATATAATATATACATACACCTTTATTTTTATTTAGTGCTTATTAAAAGTGATAGATCAGTACTATAAATCATAAAATTATACTTTCATGTTATTGGGTATATTTTGAATCCATTTTTTTGCCTTAGACTTTTGATATGATGATCTTGGTCATGTTGTTTCTGTAGTGGTTGGTGGGTGCCATGTATATAAATGAAAGGCCAGGAGAGGTGGCTCACATCTGTAATCCTAGCACTCTGGGAGACTGAGGCGGGAGGATCACTTCAGGAGTTTGAGACCAACCTGAGCAAAAGCAAGACCCCATCTCTACTAAAAATAGAAAAAATTAGGCAGGCGTGGTGGTATGTATGTGTGGTCCCAGCTATTCAGTAGGCTGAGGCAGGAGGATTGCTTGAGCCCAGGAGTTTGAGGTTGCTGTGAGCTAGGCTGATGCCACAGCACTCTAGCTGGGGTGAGAGAGTGAGATATTGTCTCAACAAAAAAAAAAAAAAAAGAAAGAAAGAAAAGAAAATTATGTCATGAAAATGATGAGAAAAAAAAGAAAAGAAACTTAATAAATGTTTGTTAAATTAATCAATGATTATATACTTACTACATGCTAAGCACTATTCTAAGCACTAGGAATACAAAGGAGAGATTTATGTCCCAGCATCAAGGACCTTACAGTCTAATGGGGACACAGACTTGCCATTCCAACATAAGATAATTCGTGCTGAAATAGGAGGGACAGAATGCAATGGAGCAAGGGGTCTTCTCTTCTGTTTTAGTGAGCCCTGAAAACCTCCCCTTCTGTCCAACACTACATCACTTTTTGTCACCTAGGCCTCAGAAAGGACTTCTTGTGCCCAAAGTTTCACATCCATCATGAATACAGTTCCTTGATCTTTTGGGTCTAACTCCTTCCTCCACTGTGGCTCCAAACCATCAAGCTGATGGTAGCAAAAGATGCCATCCCATCTCCTCTAAAGTCCTTGCTTTCCCATCTGTCTCTTGAACACTCTTGCACCAGAACTCATTCATACTTCTGCAGCCACAAAACAAAATTCTCCATATAATGAATTCATGTTGGAGGAAGTGGACAGTACAAGTGGCATCTAACTCTATCTTTCTAGGATCTGAGCCCCGGTAAGAACACTCTGATGATCCAGGAGAGAAAGCTCATCCTCTCAGCAATGTGGAAGATGGATTAGGGGAAGTGCAAGACTAGAAGCAGGGAAAATAATTGTAATAATGTAGAGGAGAGAAGATTTATTTATTTATTATTTTATATTTTTTAGGCTGGCCAAACGAGGCAGTGGGAGTGGAGAAGAAACAAAGTTATTTATAACTAGTTGTGATCAATTAGTTGTAAACACTACTGCACTTGGACCAACCTATTTATTATTTATTTATTTATTTTTGAGACAGAGTCTTGCTCTGTGCCCCAGGGCTAGCGTGCCATGGTGTCAGCCTAGCTCACAGCAACCTCAAACTCCTGGGCTCAAGCAATCCTCCTGCTTCAGCCTCCTGAGTGGCTAGGACTACAGGTGTGTACCACCACACCTGGCTAATTTTTTCCATTTTTATTAGAGATGGGGGTCTTGCTCTTGCCCAGGCTGGTCTTGAACTCCTGACCTCAAGAGATCCTCCCACCTAGGCCTCCCAGAGTGCTGCGATTACAGGCGTGAGCCACTGTGCTTGATAGGGAAGAGAAGATTTAAATACTTAAATTAAAATAGTCCCTTTGGGGAATAGAGATTTGGGAGATACAGGTAAGGAGAACTGAGTTTCTGCTTTGAGCAACTGTATTAACTGTCATGCCATTCAGTGATCTAGGAACTCTGGGAGAGGGGAATTTCTCCATTTGTATTAGAATCAACATGAATATTATATCATCCCCTATCATTTTTTCTCCCCTTCTTCTTTTCTAACAGAACCTTGATTTTGTTTGGGTAATCCATCTTACTATAAAAGCTACTTGCTTCTTGAAATCAATCATGCTCATAATCTCATTCTTGAGCCAGAAATTGGTTTAGGAATGGGTGAATGATACAATTCTAAACAATATAACATGAGGGGAAATTTGCTGGAAAGCTTCTGGGATAGGTTTTTGTTATGGTTTGAATGTGTCCCCCAACATTTACATGTTGGAAACCTAATTCCCAACGTAATAGTATTAAGAGGTGGAGCCTTTAAGAGGTGATTAAATCACAAAGGTGGAGCCCTCATGAATGGGATTAGCACCCTTATGAAAGGGATCCAGAAGCTAAACTACTCATCCTGAAAATATGTAAAATAAATAGAAGGATTTGAGGGGAGCTCTCTTGTCTTCTTACCCTTCCACCATCTGCCCTGTGATGATACACCAAGAAGGTCTTTGGAAGATGCTGGCACTTTGACTGTGGACTTCCCAACTTCTAGAACTGTGAGAAAATAAATTTCTATCCTTCATAAATTACCCAGTCTCTGGTATTCTGTTCTGGCAGCACAAACAAAGACATTTTTTTCCCCACTAATCAAAAGAGACATCAGGACTACACTTGTCTTTGCTTTGTCTGCATGTGACAAGTAAACTTTAGAAGCCATTTTAAGATCATGAGTTAAAAATAAAGCCAACATGCTGAAGATGTTACAGCAGAAAGAACTAGAAGGAATCTGAGTTGTTGGTGACATGGCTAGCTGCAGAGTTCGAACCATCCCACCTCAGACTCTTTGTTATATGAGATAATAAATATTCCCATATGCTTTAAACCAGTTGAGGTTTCTGTTTTTGCAGCCCAAAACAACTTAAGAGAGAATTATCCTAAAAAAGAGAGACTCCTAGATCTGTAATCATTGTAAATAAGACTTTGGGGCTGGATTCTCAGTGACCCAACCAGTCGCCCTGAGCAGTTCACCACTGAGAAGGAGAACTCACTGAGGTCTGAGCCCCTGGAAAATGGCCTCCAATAACATGTGTATTTCCTTAAACCACGCATTTAATTCTGTCACTATTAAAGATGTAGTACTTTAATTTTCACTTCCTGATTATACTTAACAGTTACTCTTGCTCAAGACCACTGACAGATTCAGAAATAGAACATAATGCCTAGGTCGAAATGGAAGTTTACAACTTTTGATGAAGCCCTTTTACAGAGTACAGGAAATAAAAGTCAACCAAACAGGAAGTAGGCAGAGCAGAACAGAGCAGCCGGAAATATTTGGGCCTGGCACAAGAATTAGTCTACAGAACACATAAGAACCAAACAAAATATTTAGAGTTGAAACCTTTAATCTGTAAAAATTTTAAAAGGATCATGAAAAGCGGAAAAGCAAATAAGGAAGTACAGGAAAGAGAAATGTCTCTCACTGGAGTAATTTTTGCATAAACCAAAGAATGTCTTCTGCACGGATTGTGACAGTTTTAAAACATTTCTGCAAATTCCTTGACCCTCCTCCCATGCAGAGATGAACTCTGTGATCTCTCCCTTTGAGTCTGGGTCAAACCTTAGTGTCTGGTTGACCAGTAGAGTATAGCAGAAGTGATTTTATGTGACTTTCTAAACAGGTCATAAAAGGTGTTACACATTCTCCCTGGTTCTCTGGATTCTGGGTCAGAGGATCTAACTACTGTGTAAGAAGCATTACTACCCAGAGATCACCATGCTGGGAGGAAATACAAACCAACTCACACAGACAGACAAAATGGAGAGGCCGGCCCTGACATCCCAAGCCCGCCCAATGCCTGCTCTTTCACCTCCTGCAGCTGTCTGCCTACAACTGCATAGGAGATGCCAGGCCAGATGCCACCCAGTGGTTCTTCCTGAATTCCTAACCCACAGAAACCAGAAAACAATAAAATAATTGTTGTTGTTTTAAGCCAGTAAGCTTTGGGGTGGTTTGTTATGCAGCAGTAGATAGCCAGAACAATAGATGAAGTGATTTAAATGGATGGCTCATATTCACTAAGTAAGGAAAGAACCCATAGGCCCATTAGATGTCATTATAACTAATTACTATGACAAGGAAGGTGGTTTCCAGTCAGAGGACCTGTTACAAATAATAAAAGCAAATAATTAATTGGTGAGACCAACTAAAGTTTTTTAAAAAATCTTGATTCTGAAAGAACACTATAGTTAATATGATATGTTTAAATATTATGTCATATTTCTCAAGGGCAATTTGTATAAGTGATTTTCTTTATCACTTTTTTCCCCATTTTAGAGACTCATATTATCAACAAAATATAACAGATATTGGGGCTGATTCCTGACATGTCATACCTCAGCACCTCAAAAAGCCACAAGCTGGGAGGTTGAGGACCCCTGTGCACTGGATATCAGTTTCTTGGCCTTAGGATATTCAATCATTAAGATTTCTGTAAGGGAAACACAGCCAGTGGGGCCATGTCCGTGGACTAAATATCAAGATGGGAAAGATGAATGTCAGAGAAGTCAAAGACTCCTAAGGCTCCCACTTCTGGTAGTAATTTTTGTTTTTAAGGATTGAAAGGGGCCAGGCACAGTGGCTCATGCCTATAATCCTAGCACTCTGGGAGGCTGAGGTGGGAGGATCACTTGAGGTCAGGAGTTCAAGACCAGCCTGAGCAAGAGCAAGACCCTGTCTCTACCAAAAATAGAAAGAAATTAGTGGGACAACTAAAAATATATAGAAAAAATTAGCCGGGCATGGTGACACATGCCTGTAGTCTCAGCTACTCAGGAGGCTGAGACAGAAGGATCGCTTGAGCCCAAGAATTTGAGGTTGCTGTGAACTAGGCTGATGACACAGCACTCTAGCCCAGGAAACAGAGTGAGACTCTCTCTCAAAATAAAGAAATAAATAAAGGATTCAAAGGACATAAATAAAAATTAAAATCAACCAAAGCAAATACAGGAAAATAACATGGAAAATGTATATGAGATGTACAGAATAGGCAAATCCATAAAGACAGAAAGTAAATTAGTGATTGCCTAGGGCTGAGGAGCCAAGGGGGAACCAACTACTACGGAACATAGTGAATTCAGGATTTCTTTATGGGGCACTGAAAATGTTCTAAACTTGATTGTGATAATGGTTCCAAAACTGAATATACTAAAAACCACTGAACATTTTAAATGGGTGAATTGTATGGTGTGTAAATTATGTCTCCATAAAGCTATTATAAAAGAAATAACATGGGAAAAGTTTATATACGATGAAAACATTTAAAAAAAGAGCCTCTTTATCATAATAAAAAATGTTTTCACTGATGCTTAGAAACTCCCTGGCTAAATGAAAAGGTGATGCTGAGATTCCTGTAGAGCAGAGTTCAGCAAACTTTTTCTGTAACAGGCCAGATAAAAAATACTTTAGGCTCTGTGTACCAAGTGATTGTGGATATTATATAGGTTCTCATATAACAAGAGAGAACAAACTTCTGCACACTTTTCATTGATGAAATTAAAAACATAATAATTGAGTGCAGTTTTTTGTAATACAGGTCTGCTAACAAGAAAAATGGAATTCTCTTTCAAGGGATAACATCTCGATTAATTGATGTTCACAGTTAATGTTCCCTATCATCATCACATGGATTGCAAATATTCTTCTGAAAAAAATTCTTATTTCATGGGTCATACAAAAACAGGCAGTGGGCCAGGCGCGGTGGCTCACGCTTATAATCCTAAAACTCTGGGAGGCTGAGGTGGGAGGACTGCTTGAGCTCAGGAGTTCAAGACCAGCCTGAGCAAAACTGAGACCCCATCTCTACAAAAAAATAGAAAAATTAGCCAGGTGACGTGCCATGTGCCTATAGCTCCAGCTACTAGGGAGGCTGAGGCAGGAGGATTGCTTGAGTACAGGAGTTTGAGTTGCTGTGAGCTATGATGAAGCCACTGCACTCCACTTCCTTTCCTCTTCAAGCTTGTAGTAGCCTAAGGGTTTATGTCTGTGTTTCATCTCCTGTTCTTATAAGGATACCAGTTATACTCTAATTCAGTATGAGAGGGCAGACTCTCAGAAGCAGAGATGCTGTTTGACCTGTAAGGCTGTTGCATATGTGGTATTTCCCAGTGGACGGTGGATGGTGGGAGCAGCAGTTGTCTCAAGAATTTCCTCTTTAGGCTGGGTGCGGTGGCTAATGCCTATAATCCTAGCACTCTGGGAGGCTGAGGCGAGAGGATAGCTTGAGCTCAGAAGTTTGAGACCAGCCTGAGCAAAAGCGGGCCTTGAAACTCAGTCTCTACTGAAAATAGAATAATTAGCCAGGCATCGTGGTTTGTGCCTGTAGTCCCAGCTACTCAGGAGGCTGAGACAAGAGAATTGCTTGAGCCCAGGAGTTTGAGGTTGCTGTGAACTATGCTGACGCGACGGCACTCTAGCCCAGGTGACAAAGCGAGACTCCATCTCAAAAAAAAAAAAAAAAAAAAAAAAATTTCCTCTTTAATCGCTTTATCTTTAACTGAGCAATTTTAGTGTTCAAAAGTGCTTTGCATCATAAAAATCTTAAAATGCTCACATTGGAAGAAGCCTCACTTCTTCTTGCTTAACAAGTAAATCAAGGTTCAAAGTGCAAAAACGATTAGTCCAGGATCATTCTTTCATTCATTTAACAGATGTGTATTGAACAACCCCCATGTGCCAGACTGTGTGCTAGGCCCTGAGACTGAGAGGTGAACAAGGTATACATGGTCCCTGTTTTGAAAGCGCTTCAGGTCTAGTGGAGGAGGCAGAATATGAGCAGCCACTTACACAGGTAATTGTGACAGTTATACAGGACAAGCACAGGGCCTGGGCCCAGGACAAGGAATGAAAAGGCTGGGCTGGGAATGCAGAAGCCAAAGGAGTTTTCTGGGCAGATGGAGCTGGAATGGAATGTTTAATGGTCTGAGGTGGGGAGAAGAAAGGCATTTTCAAGGAGCAGAGAAGGTCACTGTGTTTGGAGTGGCGTGTGTGAAGACGACTTAGTTCTTGATGAGCTAGGAACAGTAGGTGGGGCCAGATCTTGAAGGGCCTTTGAAGCCATGGTGAGCATTTGGACTTTATCCTAAGAACACTTGGGAACCCTACAAGCTTCTAAGCAGGAGATTATCATGATCAGATTTTATTTTAAAACATGTAAAAGGCTTTGGACACCAGTGACAAATGGTTAGAGAGCAGGGCAGAAGTGAGGTGAGATCATATGACTGGAAATTATTACTATTGTCCAGGCAGTAGTTGATGGTGGCTTGTACCAAGGTGTACCTGGATAATAGAGAGGCATGGACGGAGTGGATGAATGATCTGTTCACAGACAAGATCCACAGCATTTAAAAATCCATGTAGATAAGGGTAAAGATTGTCAGGTTTCTGGCATGAGCACGAGTAGAGAGTAGTCCCATGGAATGAAATCAGAGCCCCAGGTTTGGGGGTAGAAGGAGAAAGATGATGAGTTTGGTGTGGGGTTGTTCAATCTGAGCCGCTGTGAAACAAGACAGCTGTCTATATGGGTCTGAAACTGGAGATATAAGTTTGAGAGTGGCTGTTGGGATTTAAGGGGACCAATGAAACACGCCCTCTACCTTCTGAGTTCAGAACCAACTGAGAACTAAATGGGATGATCGTGGAGATAAAAACCTCAACTTGGGCCAGGAGCGGTGGCTCACGCCTATAATCCTAGCACTCTGGGAGGCCGAGGCTGGAGGATCACTTAAGGTCAGGAGTTCGAAACCAGCTTGAGCAAGAGTGAGACCCCGTCTCTACTAAAAATAGAAAGAAATTAATTGGACAACTAAAAATATATAGGAAAAAATCTGGGCATCGTGGCACATGCCTGTAGTCCCAGCTACTTGGGAGGCTGAGGCAGAAGGATTGCCTGACTCCAGGAGTTTGAGGTTGCTGTGAGCTAGGCTGATGCCACGGCATTCTAGCCAGGGCAATAGAGTGAGACTCAGTCTCAAAAAAAAAACCCAACAAAACCTCAACTTTTTTACTGGTTAAACTGGGTTGTAGAATGCAGGTTTGATCTGTAGACACAATTGGGCTTTTTAGTATCTTCCCCCTGAATTTCACCTATTGGCCCCAGCTGCAGACCTCCCTATTGCAGAACAGAGCCTGGCCCAGCAAGATTGCCTCATGGAGGAGGGAGGACTGGGTGCCTGCTGCAGGCGGCACCCATCCACAGAGGAAGGGAGAGGAGGTGAGAGGCACCCAAACCATCTGTGAGTCACTCCCCTGTGGGAAGGACTGAGTGTTCCAGCAGGAAACAGATGGTGCACTCAAAGTAGCAATTGAAGAGAGTTTAACAAAGGGATGATTTGCAGAGGTGTGGACAAGGCTTAAGGTACCAACAAGGGACACAGATAAATCCAGGAACTAGATACTGGGAAGTTCTAGTAAAGACCAAGGGGAGGGAGCTGTTACGGGAACTCAGTGAGCTATAGCCACTAGGTGCTGCCCAACAGGAACATGGCAGAGGAGGCAAGCCAGTGCCAAGACTGTGGCCTTGACTGGCCAGGTGTAAGGGTGGGCTGTGGGGGAAGGTAAATATCCTGTCTACTTCTCTTGCCACCTTCTGGGTTCCTTCCCATCGACGAAACGCCCTGAAGCCAGAGGACTGTAATGACCTGGCAATGTTGTCTGTGGCAGTCAGGCTGCCCAGCCGCAGAGCAGGGTGGAGAACGCCCCCAGAAAATGGCCAGCATGGGCACTAAGGGGTGGAGAGAGGACAAGAGGGGTCACTCTGCTGTCCTGGCAGTGAACGTCCCTGCCCTGCTCCCACCTTGGTGAGGCTCACCTCACACCATCACTGCTCCTTTGAGTCCCCTTCAACCACTGCTGGATAGTTTAGCCTTTGCTCCAATAAGGCTCTGAAATGGGAACAGAACTGGTCTTTAATTAAACTATCAAATGCCCACTGCACCCTCAGGTGAAAACTCATCACTATCCTATCTCCCAATCTCATATTTCCTCAGCTGTATTGTCCAATTGGCTCACCAGAAGATACGAAATGGGATCAAATGATAATAGAAACATATGACAATATGATGCTTGGCTGTGATACAGTGCCAGTAAAATTAAAATGTCCCAAATAACCTTCTGCCATTATAGTATTTCATTGATTCTAAGATGTGCACTTTTTTTTCCTTCACATTCTAATCTCTCTGAAATTGGAATTCATATGAAAGCCTCATCAGCCAGGCTGCAGTTATGATGGAGTTGTCACTGTCTGCTCATGTGTGTCGAAACTGGCAGAATAGGTATCAGCAGCATGGAAGAAAACCCTGTAGCCAAACTCTCATCCTGTTCAGCCTCAGCCCAGGGCCCTCACTCAGTGCTGTAGCCAGTCTCTTGTGTGTTCTACTTTTAGAGTCCAAAAGGTTAACAAGACATGGGAGATTATCCCAGCACCAGCCCCATACCCAAGAAACTTAGAAAACATGAGCAAATCTGCTGGTCCCTGCAGCAGTTAGACCAGTTATGTCAGTCTGGATTCTAGGTGATGAGCCACAGAAACCAACATTGCCTGATTTAAGCAGAGAAGGAATTTATCCATAGCCCATTGGGCAGTTGAGGGAATTACAGGGAAGACTGGAAAACCTGGCTTTGAGCAGTGTGACCTACAAACTAGTCCAGTGAAGACGTACTTGTCAGCAGCTGAATTGAGCCCCACTATCGTGGGGAATTCTCTGCCGGGCCGCATCTGTGCATCACCGACTCCTGATTCAAAGTCCAGAGTGGGCACCTCTCACTGGCAGAGCCGTGGTCACATGGCTGCAAGGGAAGCTGGGAAAGTAAGTGACATTTCATGCTTCTATAAAAAGAGATAGACTCTGCCTCCCACCAAGACTCTTGAGGGGAAAGAGGTTCATTGACAGAAAGCCAGAAATCATATGAATGTCTACTTCCTCTCCCAAAATAAAGTCCTCAGAATCCCAGATTACATACATAGTACTGGCACCAGCTAACAACCCAAGCAGGGGGCCAGTAGTATTGGAGGAAGTAGGGAAGACAGAAAAGAGAAAATCTTCTAGATAACAGGTTTATCTTAATGCTTCTCAGTCTATGTCAGTTTTCCATAGTTCTTGACCTGCGAACTTTACACTGTGTTGGGAGAAGTCTTCCACCAAGTTGTTAATTATGTCTTAGGTTTACTATATCATGTCTGGAAATTGAAACCTTCTTAGCCTCTTGCAAAATTTAGAAATTTTCAATGATGCTCCAGAAGTTACTGGAGAATCCTTTCTTCTCTATTCCGTATATTTAAAACCCCTTAATTTCCATTTCCCCCATGTCCCTGTCAAGCCAAGGACACAGCCCCACATCTTCTTGTGAGCATTGTGAGCAATGGTGCGCTGATAAACTGGCCCTCTTGGGGGGGGGGGGGGAGAAAGCCCTGATTTGTAGCATTTGCCGATTTCTTTGGTGTAAATACACCCACCACTGGAAATTTCAAGCTGTTAAAATTGTGGTTTTCAAAATCCCTAAATATTTATCACATCTTGTGAGCCCCTATAAGCCATTGCTTCTTGCCTGGGTTTTCTTAGGCCCATGATACCTGCCTCTTAAAGCAGTTTTCTCACTTTAATCCAGAAAATCTCTTGTAGTAGATTCCTCAACTCAAGTTGCTATTGAATATATGTTGTGAGAAGGCAGAGGTCTTTGTTTTGTTCTCTGCTGTTCCCGCAGTGCCTAGAACAGTACCTGGCATAGAAAGTTCTTAGTATTAATATATGTTTGTCCATGGTCTGTTTCTGAGGCTCTTCCCTGGGGCCAGGCAAGGACAAACATCTCTGCTGTGTGTGGCCCACAGAGTGCTGCCTTTCTCTGCCTTGAGTATTCCATCTGTGTCAAAGGCAACCAAAACTTGCCTTATGTCCTGTATTTTCCTGTGAAGTGGAACACATCTCTGATAATCTATTTGCCTCTGTTATTCCACTTCTCTTTTCAGGAAGACTCAGCCAAGTTTTTACATTTTATCTTGCTTCTTCAGTTGATCATTTCTTATCACATGTCAGCTAGCACTGTCTGCTGTATTGATTAGTGTTTCCCTTTTTATTTTCCTTTGCTTTTGAGTCCAGACATTTATTTTTCTGATATACTCTTTAGATTCTTTTTTGTGGGGTCTACCATACCACAGTGAGCAATATGAAACTATGAAGTTTTCAGTCTGCCAAAAACATGACTGTTGAAACAAATCTTGTCCTTTATCCTTCCTGGATGGTGGTATTCTATTGGACCAACATCTAACCTGGGCCTGGATTCTGTCTACTACTGACCTGCCTGCTTTACCTGTTGCTCATTTCATCTTCCTGTGCCTCCCCTGAAAGTCCCCCTCCAAAAGTTTCCTGCGTATGTTCCCTCAAGGTACGTGCATGCCTGTATTCCCACCTATAATGACTGAGCTGCCCCCAAACTCACTGGTAATGCTAGAAGCATTTTATGCTCATCTTCCCACACCTCCCTCCTCAAATCTGGCCACAGTGGCGTGACAACCTGGTATAACTGTGGCAGTTTTTAATGGGTGATTCCCCAATTAAACTTATTGTTGACTCGTTATCTGACCTTTGAAGAGGGCACTTCTCAAGAGCTTCCTGGAACTACACTCCCTGGTTGAGGGTGGGGAGGGTGTGTAGATTATTCCAGTCTATTCTCTGAAATCTCTCCTTCCTTTATTACAGTTCTTTGCACCCCAGTCATCCTTTCTGATCTAGTAATAACCAGAACAAAAGGGTATCTAATACCTTCTAGGAGTAGCAGATAGGTCCAAGTGTATCTCCTTTCACCTTTCAGGTCGGACTAGCCTGGTCTCCACAGTCGGAACCTTTCTTTTAAGGAAACCCTTCCCTCTACATGGCAATGGTGGTGTTAGCCATGCAGAATGGACACTAGCTACAGACAACCAGGGAGTGTCTGAGGCCAAGTGACAGGCTTCCCCTGCTACCCCTCTCCCCAGGGGCAGGCTCCTTTATTTATCTTTGTCCCTCCAACTGCTCTCATTCTGACTTCAAGGTGGAAGTTCCTAAACCAATTCAGCTCCTTCTTAATTCCTAGAGACAGTATGTTCCTGGCATAGGCCTTTTACTGCTCCTTCTTAGTCTTCGGTTTTACTAATATTTTCATTAATGCCCCAGAAGATGGCCTGCCACCTATAACATCCAGGCCCCTATTCCTCTATTTGTTCATTGATAAAAAGCCACCACCTTCTGTGGCTGAACCTCCAAATCTGATCAAAGCCATGGCCAGGCTCAAGTAACAAAGCTAGAGAGGACTTTGGCCCATGTGGTGGGTTTTGATGGTGATTCTAGGAGACTATAGGTAAGTCACACAGAATCCGCAGATTAATTCCACTACGGTTCTCTCCTTCCCCCTAAAACTAGATCCAGTTCAAAATAACATAAAGAGGAAAAGAATCTGAGGCAGTTGATTTAATGCACCTAAGGCTAGAATTGCACATGCTAAAAATACTCTAACCCAGTGGTTCTCAAGTGGTCCTCAGACTGATAGCATCACCTGGGAACTTTGTCAGAAATGCAAATTCATAAGCCTTCCCCCAGACCTACTGAATCAGTGGGAGGAAGTCCAGGAAACTGTACTTTAATAAGCTTACTAGGTGACTGTTACGCATGTTAGAGTGTGAGAACTGCAGCTCTACCGTGTTTCCCCGAAAATAAGACAGTGTCTTATATTTAGTTTTCCTCAAGAAGACACCCTAGGGCTTATTTTCAGGGGATGTGTTTTTTTAAGTACGGTACAACAATCTACATTTATTCAAATACAGTTAAGTTGTCTTCTTCTGGAACATTATCATAGTAAAATGGCAGCCACAGCTTTCCTTCTTCCCTCTTGGGACACACAATACCTAAAGCAGAGTGTCCCGCTCCTGATTTCTCTGAGGAGACTTTCTCCTCAAAGCCTCAGCTTGCAGCACACACAGGATGGCCAGGACCTGACAGGGGGAGCCAACCTTGTTGGTGGGGCTGCCCACACCTTTCCTGTCACCTCTGGGATAGTAGCTGTCACAATGAGGTAGATGAGAAGGGCTGTTCATCTTCTTTATCGCTCTGTGACGAAATGCATGGGTTGTACAGATACACTGCGTAGCCACACACATCACTAGGTCTTATTTTCGGGGTAGGGCTTATATTTCGCAAATGCTTAGAAATTCTGCTAGGGCTTATTTTCGGGGGAACATGGTAACTCACATAGAGCTTAGCTTCCTTTGGACTGTGTCTGCCTGAGAAACATGGTCAGAACAGCAAAAAATTATCCCAACTACTGATACCTAAAGAATTTATTCACTGAAGCTCTGCATGTTTTAAGTGACTGAGCGACTCATCTGATCTCTATATTGGGTGCACCTACTTAGATCTGTCGGTTACAAAAATCTGCGCAGCCTGTGTATACTGAGGTTGCAAAGGCCTGGGTTTGCTGAGGCCCTGTGACACTAGTTTCATTAAATTGCTGTGTCCTATAGAAGTCAAGGAACTGGAAGCCCTGTGCTTACTAAAGTACAGACACTTCCTATCCCAGCCACCTCTGAAGCATTCTTCTCTCTGGGTATACCTTAAGTCTCCAAAGCCCTGTCCTTGTGCCTGTTCCTCAAGCTTTCCTGGTTTGCAGGCCATGTGTGGGGTTGGGGCTGGTGGTAGAGGTACACATTATCCACCCTCCGTTGAATTAGAACTGAGAATTAGAACCAGGCCACCACTAGGAATTAATATGTCAACTTGATTGCTGATAAAGTTGAATTGGAAAATGCAGCTGGGACTCTACAGCCATCACGGGGCTTCCTAATATGTTCCCCTGGACTGAATCTTCCCAGCCCAGCTGGGGGTATCCCCTGGGCAGAGACAGAGGTGGCTCTGTTGAGATGGCCAGACCTAGCCTTGTGGTGCAGCTCACCGGAGCTTGTGGAGCCTGTCCCAGCCTCCCAGTCAGCTCATTTGCTGATCTTTGGAGAGGAGTGGTGAGTGGTGGAAAGAGCCGGGCTCTGGTACCGTCTGCTCTCGGGTGGATGTGAGGACGGAGGAATAAGGTTTTCCCTGGCTGTGGGGATAGTATTGAGGTCAAAGAGTCGAGAGTGGGAAGAGAGAAGGTCAGGACTGAGGCTTGAGCAAAGCTCACATTTAAACATGGTTTCAAGGAGGCAGCCCCAGCCAAAGAAACTGAGAGAGGCCGGAGAGAACAAGCACAAATCCCAGAAGCGTGTGGTTCACAGAGGCCGCGGGAAGAGCATTTTAAGGAGAGAGTGATCAGCCGGTCAAAGTTTCCTGAGTGGGCCAGTAATATGAGGAACAAAAACAGTTCCTTGGATTTAGCCTCATGGAACCACTGGTGACCTTATCGAAGGGTGGAAAGGGGAACTGAGCTTTAGAGTCGTCACCAGAGGGAGATGTGGTGTCCGGGGGAGGGTTTTTATTTTATTTTATTTATTTATTTTTTATTTGAGACAGAGTCTCACTTTGTTGCCCAGGCTAGAGTGAATGCCGTGGCGTCAGCCTAGCTCACAGCAACCTCAATCTCCTGGGCTCAAGCAATCCTGCTGCCTCAGCCTCCTGAGTAGCTGGGACTACAGGCATGCGCCACCATGCCCGGCTAATTTTTTTCTATATATATTAGTTGGCCAATTAATTTCTTTCTATTTATAGTAGAGACAGGGTCTCGCTCTTGCTCAGGCTGGTTTCAAACTCCTGAGCTCAAACGATCCACCTGCCTCGGCCTCCCAGAGAGCTAGGATTACAGGCATGAGCCACCGCGCCCGGCCTGGGGGAAGGTTTTTAAAGGGTGAGGGAGGCTCTTGTTTGAGAACTGGTGGAAGGACAGCCACCCGAGCTGAGCGGGCTGTAGTGGGAAAGAAGCCCAGCCCAGCTCCTGGCCAGGCTGGGTGTAGGGCTCTGACGGTCTGCCTGGAGCGCCTCTCCCTCATTTGCACACAGATGCAGCATGAGCCAACAGTAGCCCTGGATGGGAAACATACTGGTACACAACAGAGAGGATAAAGGACAGCAGGTCACACAGTCACCTTCAAAGTGGAGGGCTCCGGGCTGCAGGTTCAGAAATAGCTCCAACCCCACTTAGAGCAGAAGCAACAAAGGTGCTTCTTCACGTTGAAAGTTTGCCTGTTTTTTGGCAGTCTCTGACTATTTTAGCACCAGCTGACCAATTATCTAATCCCTAATATGATTTAATGTCTAAACCCTCCCTTAGATAGTAACAGCCCGTAGTTCCCTAGGAACCCATACTTTGGATTAATGGCGAGGGAACAAAGGTATTATAACCGAGCAGCTCTGATTCTCAGGATGGGAGACTCTCCCTGGACTCATCAGTGGTCTCTCTCCATCACTATTCTCAGAGCCCATATTCTTTAAGAGCAGGTCTTCAGACACAATTTTTATAATCATGGATTTAACTCTTATTTATAATACCCTTTTTCAATTAAATAACTTCCAACTATGATACCATAGAAATATTACCACTAGAGACTTTTTTTTTTTTTTTTTTTTTTTGAGACAGAGTCTTGCTCTGTTGCCCATACTTGAGTGCTTTGGTGTCAGCCTAGCAACCTCGATCCTGGGCTCAAGTATTCCTCCTGCCTTAGCCTCCCAAGAAGCTGGGACTACAGGCACACGCCACCATGCCTGGCTAATTTTTTCTATATATTTTTAGTTGTCCAATTATTTTCTTTCTATTTTTAGTAGAGACGGGGTTTCGCTATTGCTCAGGCTGGTTTCAAACTCCCAACCTTGAGCGATCCTCCCACCTCGGCCTCCCAGAGTGCTAGGATTACAGGCATGAGCCACCATGCCCAGCCCAGACACTTCTTAATAATAAGTTTCCCTCTGCCAATACTACACTTTTACAATTTCCAGAACCATTTATCCTATTTCCATATTTGGAACACCAAAATAAGTGGAATTGGAAGAAAGTATTTGGCAATTTTTCTAAGGATCTCATAGATCTCTTAGTATTTTTTTTCCTTCTTAACGTATTTGTTTTCCTGCAATGTTAATCAAATTCCATAAGAAAAAAAAACTTGTATTACTACAAGGCACAAAGCACACTTACTTTATATTAAGATTTAAATCTGTTATTGAAGGAAAAAAATCAGGATTGATGCTAAATGTTTATTTTAAATTGACTTGCCTCAGGATAATTTAGTTAGGTAATTTTTTAAAACACACACACACACACACACACACACACAATCTTATCAAACAGCCAAATTTTAAATGTCTGTTCTTTGGATGCTATAATTAGGAGTTGATTAATCGGCAATTTTAAGTTAATGAAAATCTACCCATGTTTCTGGTATTCAAAGGTAATTGAAATGACAAATATAATGATTTATTACCAGGAACTGATAAGAGGAGATAACTGCAATATGAAAGTATGATAATCAAAGTACTATGCGTATGGTAGTAGAAAGAAACTTAAAACAGACTATTGTCTGAGAAAAAATTAGTACAGACACATGACTTTATCCACTATATAACATTTATGCCAAACTCTTTTTTAGCAGATAAAAATATGACACTGGCTTCAAAACAACATAATAATGATAAAATAAGGCAGGGACTTATTTATAGATGAAAATGACTTCTAATGAGATTTTGGCACTTAGTTTGTATGGGGTCCAAGGTGGGGTGATCTTTGCGAAAGTCCATTCAAGGCTTAGCAGGGCTAACCCTTGTAGATGTTTTACCACGGTACTAGTCTTCCTGTGAGGCCTAGGAAGGAGCCCCCTAGATCCCATCCTGGACATGGAGGACACATCACCTCTTCAAAGAGACATAACAGATCTGTGCAGAGGAACAGTCCTCTAGATTAGACAGGGCTACTGCACCCAGAGACGAAGAAAGAGGAGCCAGGATGGTCTGAGCTACATACAAAATACCCTTAACTATATTACAATTGTTGCCAATGAGGCTGTAGGGTGGGCAGTGGAGAATGAAAAAAAAAGAAAGAAAGAAATATATGAATAAAACAAGAATGGCCTCTTACCACCCAATGATATAATAATGATGATGACAATGTGTCATGAACTGAGGAGTAGGATTAATGGTTCAATTAAAAGTACATACATTGGCCAGGCACAGTGGCTCACGCCTGTAATCCTAGCATTCTGCGAGGCTGAGGCGGGTGGATCGTTTGAGTTCAAGAGTTCGAGACCAGCTTGGGCAAGAGCAAGACCCCGTCTCTACCAAAAATAGAAAGAAATTACTTGGACAGCTAAAAATATATAGAAAAAATTAGCCGGGCATGGTGGCGCATGCCAGTAGTCTCAGCTACTTGGAGTCTGAGGTGACAGGATTGCTTGAGCCCTGGAATTTGAGGTTGCCTCGAGCTAGGCTGACACCACAGCACTCTAGCCTGGGCAACAGGGTGAGATTCTGTCTCAAAAAAAAAAAAAATACATACATCATGTGCTCATTTTGGCGGCACATATACTAAGATTGGAATAATACAGAAAAGATTAGCATGGTCCCTGCATAGGGATCCCATGCAAATTTGTGAAGCAGTACATATTTTTAAAAATACATTATGATACATAAGTAAATAAAATACAACCAAGGACAGCAAGGTTAGTTATTGAGCAGGTTTGCTTTTGGTGCCTTTTCACTTTCACTCACCTCCTTACCCATTCCTGCTGTCCTGACTTTCCTTTCCCTCACTCTTGGGCTGGACCCCCAGCTGCTGACCCAGCAAGCAGCGCTGCCCTGAGCCCTGCACTTCAGAGGGCGCTGCTTCTGCCATACCCCTCTCCAGGGGGTGGAGTCCTTGGGGCCAAGGGGACATGCCCTCTCCCCACCCTGGAGCCCATGCTGTCCTTCAAGATCACATTCTGGGAACCTGAGACCCCAAAGAGCCCCAGCCCTCCTTCAGCCTGTTCCTGGTGTTGGTCCTCCTGAGGGCAGACCAGTGTGTGCACCCTGAAGACCAGGGTGGCCAAGGGGCAGCTGTACAGAGCTTGGAGGTGCAGACTGGGGTGTCCACATACCTGTGCAGGAGGCCCCTGTGGTGTGGGAGGAACCCAGGCTGGGAGGAGAAGGGGGGCTGTCCCCCATGTGCTACCACTGCTGACAGAGAAGTCTAAGGAGTCTGAGAATTCTAAATCTGAACCCAGCTTTCCAGATTGTTGTCAAGGTAGGAAGATGGAATGCATTTTATCAATTTGTTGGCTTGATCATAACTTTTAAATATTTAGACATATTTTATAGTCTTCCACTTGAACTCTTACCATGGCAAGTGTTAGAGACTGTCTTGGATTGGAAACTCTGCCTTCCACAAGGACATCTGGAGCTTTGAAAGATAGGCCCTAGGGACACAGCACCTTAACCCAAGAAGGGCCGTCCTGATCAAAGTATGGCAAATACTCTCCAGGTGAGTGGTGTAAGAGAGTCTATGGTACCTCCTCAGATCACACCAGGTAAGTGGCTGCCTCATCTGCCTTTGCCAGCTGGTCCTGGCTGGAGAACTGGTTGACCATTCTGTCATCACCGTATACAAATGAGCAAAGCAAACTGCCCCTCCCTATCAGGCACTGGGGCAGTCAGCACCCCCTTCCACCCTCTCCCACCTTTTTTGTGTGTTTGTTTGAGACAGAGTCTTACTCTGTCACCTGGGCTAGAGTCCCATGGTGTCAGACAAGCTCACAGCAACCTCAAAGTCCTGGGCTCAAGTGATCCTGCTCCTCAGCCTTCTGAGTAGCTGGGACTACAGGTGAGCACCACCACTCCCAGCTAATTTTTTCTATTTTTAGTAGAGACTGCCTTTCACTCTTGCTCAGGCTGGTCTCGATCTCCTGACTTCAAGCAGTCCTCCCGCCTCGGCCTCCCAGAGTGCTAGTATTACAGGTGTGAGCCACTGCACCCAGCCCTCTCCCACCTTTAATGGGAGAAATAGCATTTAGACAAGGTGTAAGTAGTTTTTTATTCTTTCTTAAGACACATCATTGGATGATGGAAATTTTTTAGGAGACGCTGTGATACAACCTAAAAGAAGCTCCATTAGTAATGCAGCCAGACAGAAGGACTCTCAGCATAGGAAGAGCCATGAACCTGGGAGGGACAGAAAACAGAAACACAGGTGGAAAACCTGCCTCAGGACCTAGAGAAGCAGAAAGGACCCTGGGCAAGTCCAGTTTCTGTGGCTCATGTCCCTTCTCTCCTTCCCCTCTCCTCCTGCCTCCCACCCCACCCAGTCTCCTTCCCCTCTCCTCCTGCCTCCCACCCCACCAGCCCCTCTTTTCTACATTCTCCTTAAGGCATACAAAAGATTAGAAAGGGATTACTGGGCCAGGCATGGCTGGTCTTTGTTAAATAGAACTTTCAGAAATAAAGGGGAAAACCAAAACTATTTCCCCCTTCAAATTAGTTGTGTTTCTCTCAGGCCAAAGAACTTTTGGGGATTTCCCCCAGGGTCTCTTTTCAGCAAGGATGTTTGTTTTATTTTTCATTTGTGAATAGGGACTAATTCATTCATTAAATCAACATTTACTCAGCTTTTATTATAAGCAAGTGCTCCAGGTGCTGGGGAAGATGGAGTGAACTGAAATGACAAAACTCTGTTCACATGCCCTGTACATTCTACTGGGGAAAACAAGCAAGAAATGAGACAAAAATAATAACAATGAGGCCTGGTGCAGTGGCTCACGCCTGTAATCCTAGCACTGTGGGAGGCTGAGGCAGCAGGATTGTTTGAGCCCAGGAGTTTGAGGTTGCTGTGAGCTAGGCTGACGCCATGGCACTCTAGCCCGGGCAACAGAGTGAGACTCTGTCTCAAAATAATAATAATAATAGTGCAATAACAATAGCAGCCGTGTGTGTGTGTGTGTGTGTGTGTGTGTGTGAAGTGGTGAGAAGTGCTAGGGAGAAAATAAAAGAGGCTTGCTTGCCAGGGAAAGCCTCACTGAGAAGGTGACATTTAAATAAAGACCTTAAGAGGGAAGGGAATAGGCTTGAGGATGAGACATGCATTCCTGGCCTAGTGAACAGCAAATGCAAAGGCTGGAGGCAGGACATGCCAGGCAAGTTCAAGAACAGGAGCAGGGGAAAGAGCAGAGGGAGGTGAGGCCAGAAAGGTGTAGATGGGTGGGTGGGTTGGTGGGTGGTGAACCACAGAAGGCTTTTGTTAGGACTCTGATTTACTCTGAACAAGGTGGGAAGCCACTGTATGGTTTAAGCAGAGGAGTGACATGATCCCATTTGCATCTTAACAGGATCACTCTGGCTGCTGTCAAGAGTAACTTGTGAAGGACACAGGTAAGACTAGTCAGGTGATCCAGGGGAGAGAAGAAAATATCTTAGACCAGGGGAGTAGTAATAGACATGGTGAGAAGTGGTGAGATTCTGGACATATTTGGAAAATAGAGTAAAAATGATTTGCTAATGGATTGTTTGTGGAGTATGATAAAAGAAAGGAGTCAAATAAAATGTCAAAGTTTTTGGCTTTAGCAACCAGAAAAAGGGAGTTACCACAAACTGAAAGGGAAGCCTACATAGATCCAGGTTTAGGGGAAGAGCAGGAATCTCATTATGGGAATTCACCTTCCTGATCACTGTTCGACATCCTAGCGGAAAGGCCAAGTACGCAGTTAGACACACGAGTTTGCAGCTCAGAGAAGAAAGTGAGGCTGGAGATAAGATGGCATTTAAAGCCAAGAGATGATGAGATTTTTGAGGAAATGATGGTAGATGGAAAAGAGAAGTCCAAGGCATGAGTCCTGAAACAGTCTAGTGTTTATAATTGGAGAGAAGAGGAAAAACAAGCCAAAAAGAAAGAAGGGCCATCCAGTGAGATAGGAGAATAAGGGGAGAGTGACGTCTGTGCTGGAAGCCAAGTGAAAAAGTGAAAATGAACCAAGGAGGAGGAAACAATTGATCACACCCAATGCTGCTGATAGAGCAAGTAAGATGAGGACTGAGAATCAACCATCGCATTCAGCAAGGTCAAAGTCATCAGTGACCTTGAAAAGAGCTGTGCCAGTGGAGTGGAGAGGGTAAAAGTCTCATTGAAAAGGTTCAAGAGTGAATCAAGAGAAAGAATTGAAGTCAGTGACTACTAACAATTCTTTGAAGGCCATTAGTTGTCAATTGAAGAGAGAAATGGAAATAGAGGATGAAGTATGGTTGCATTTTTTAAATATAAGAGAAATAATTGCCTTTGTATATTGATGAGAAAAATCAAGGAGAGAGGGAAAAACTAAAGATGTAGGACTAATGGGCTCTTTCTAGTAATATTAAGAACATATTATATTGAATGCTTATTAGGTATCAGGTTTTTATAGATACTATATATTAGTGCTCCTGTTTTAATGATGAGGAAATTGAGACTTGAAGAAATGGGGCCCTTTGTCCAAGGTCACGCAGCAAGGACGGGGAAGAGCTGAGCGTCAGAGCCCACCTGGCTTGAGGGAAGTTCAGGCCACGTTGCTCCTGAAGACACCTATGGCTCTTCTGCTTGTGGAGACTCCCGGGGCTCAGAAGGGGCACATTTACTGTTCTATGTCCCTGCCTGAAGGAAGAGGCTGTGTGCATCTCACACCCATAACCAGAGACTTTGGTGACAGGGAAATTCTGAGTCATTCTGCTTTCTTTCCTTTCTTAAACCCTGGAACGGGAACAACAGAGAAGGTACATTGACATCTGGTTTGCCCAAAACCTATATGTGGGACATCTAATGAATAAGGTGATGTTGTATGTTGGGATAAGCAAAGGGATGGGAATCAAGAATCCTGGCCTTTAGTCCTGACAGTCACTACCTGGCTATGTTACTTCTGGCAAGTCCATTAACTTTGAGTCTTAGTGTCCTCATTAGCAAAATGGAAATAAAAATATCTGTCCTGTTTGCTTCTTGGGAGGTTATGAAAACATTATACTATATGCCCCATACCCCCAGCACTCCGGCCACATGTGAGACCATATGGCATTTGCAAAGCATGTGACATACAATGGCATCAGTGGTTTTTATCCTGATGCACAGCAGAATCACCCTGGGAACTTTTACAAATACTTCTCTTACAGGGGCAGTGGTGTGAGCCTGTAGTCCCAGCTACTCAGAAGGCTGAAGCAGGAGGATTGCTTCTCACCTGGGGCAGTGAGTTCAGGAGTTCACAGCTGCAGTGAGCTAGGATCATGCTTTTGTACTCCAAACCCAGGTGACAGTGAGATGCTGTCTCAAAAACAAACAAACAAACAAACAAATAAACACTGCCTTCCTGCTAGGATGTGGAGGAACTAGAATTTATAAACATTGCTAATAAGAGTATAAATTGGTACAATCACTTTGAAAAGAAGTGTGGCAGCATCATTAGAATTGAACCATCCCCTACCCAGTGATCCAGCAATTCTACTCCTAGGTTTATTCTCAAGAGAAATATATGTACACTTGTACCAAAAGAAATGTACAAGAATATTTGCAATTGCATTATTTGTAATTGCTCAAACTACAAACAACTGAAATGTTCTTCAACAGAATAGTGATATATCCAGTTATGCAAATATGAAAAATATATACATTTTGTGATAATTTGCTGAGCTGCACACATGATTTGTGTGCTTTTTTTTTTTTTTTTTTGGCTATATGTTTTACTTCAATTAAAAAACAAACCTGGCTGGTCATGATGGTTCATGCCTGCAATCCCACTAGTTTGGGAGGCTGAAGCAGGAGGATGGCTTGAGGCCAGGTGTTTGGCACTCCAGCCTAGGCAACATAGGGAGACCCTGTTTCTACAAAAGAAATTAAAATTGGGTGTGGGGTGGTAGCCAAAAAAAAAAAAATGTAGCCAGGCATGGCGTCTGCCTCTAATCCGACCTACTTGGGAGGCTGAGGTAGGAGGATTGCTTGAGCCCAGGAGTTTGAGGTTACAGTGAGCTATAATGGTGCCAATGCACTCCAGCCTGGGCAACAGAGTGAGACTCTGCTGCTATAAAACAAAAACAAAACAAAACAAAAAAACAAATGAAAACCCCAAACTATTGCCTAGTTCCTACCCCAATTAAATCAGAATCCCTGGGGTGGGGCCCTGGCATTGGGCGTTGTCAGGAGTGCTGCCAAGGCTGAGAACACTGCTCTCACTCTGGCTGAGTCCTTCCCTCCAATACAGAAGATCTACAGCTGTGTGTCTGGGTGCTGCTGGTGGTGCCTCAGAGGGGTGAGGGGTCAGGAGGTGGGGGGACAGGGCTCTCTTCAGGAGGGAAGGAAGGCACGAGGACCCTATGACAGATAGCAGGCAGCTCTGAGGCTGAGGACAGGCTTCTCACCTGGGGCAGGTGACTGAAGACAACCACCAAGCACATTGGCCTGCAGTGACCTATCCCCAAGCTGTCCTCCCTTAGGAAGCAATTCCTGGATTTAATTTGAGGGTCATTATTCAGAATTGTTGCTGCAGCTTTTAGGCATTTTTTATTTTCCTGGCCCTTTGTGGATGTTTTGTCTCTTCATTTGTATTTTTTATTTTTTTTGTGTTTTCCTGTGGTGGCCTAGTTGTTGTCTTAATTCTTTTCTGTCTTCCTTATAATATATAATCTTTTAGTCTATGAACTACACAACCACATCCGATGGCTGTGCCATCATCAGCCAGGTGGTGTGGGCTGGTTTTCTAACTCTTGTCCTATGTGTGTGGGACAAGCAAATTCTAGGTGCATGCTGCTTTTAACCTTTGCTATTCTCAACTTTACCCAATTGAGCAAAGGGTTATAAACATTGAGACCCTTTAGAATCTCTTGATCATTATTCTGATTTCATAAAGAGACAACCCTTGTGGGCCAAGCATGCCATGTAGGTTGATAGCCTACACTTTGAACATTTCTTCATAGGCTTTGCCAAAATAATCTCCAGACTTCAACCTAAATCACATTTTAACAGGACTGCAGCCTCTTAAACATTTATTTAAATAGCTATACATTTTTGAAAGCTATTTTTATCACGTAATATTCAAGTATAATCAAAAGAAATTTTGTTGTAATCCTAAACTCAAAGCAAAATTTGTATAAATTTTCATATGAGGATCTTAAAACACAATGCAGACATTTCTTTCTAGGTGCCAAAATGTTCATTTGACCATTATGATTTCTGAAAGAAAATCTGTATACATATATATCTACCATGTAGGGGATAAAAAGCTGTTTGTTGTGGTTACCGTGGATAATGAATTATTTCAATGTTTTCACTTGTTTGTCTACATTTTTTTGCTTCAGTAAAAAAAAAAAGGTAAGAAAAAGTAGAAAATATGAAAAGATAAGGATTCTTCTCTACATTGCAATTAAAGTCTTAATAACAAAGCAACTGACTCCTAGGAGCAGCATTACCTGGAAACTTGTTAGAAATGCAAACTCCCAGGCCCACCCCAGACCTGCTAAATTAGAAACTCCACAGGTGGGCCCAGCAATCTGCTTTAAGGAGCCCTGCAGGTGATTTTGATGCATACTGTAATTTGAAAACCACTACTCTAAAGCTTAGTACAAAACCAACTTGGCCAATTTGGCAAACCCTTAAGAGTACAATCTGAGAATAGGTGTTTTGTTAAATTTGGTTTTCTTCTCCCGTTCTTATGGCCCCAAATGAAACCTATCTAGTATTTCTCAATCCTGGTGGAGGAACTTTTAAAAATGCCTGTGCCTAGGTGTCTCCCAAGGCCAGTTTAATCACAGCCTCTGTGGATGGGGCCTGGGCATGCAGGTGCGCCAGGGCTGATAAACTCTGTTCTATATTCAGAGACTTTTGTTTGAGACATGATTATTAGCACCTGCCCTCAACTTCGTTCAGTTGTTTCCTGCAGGCTCTGTGAAGCAGAACTTGGGTGTCTATCGACTGCTAGTCCAGATATAAAGGTGTTTCCTGAGGGATGATTTGGCCTGGCATGCAGGTACCTCTGCAGACCACAGCAGTGCACAGAAGATGCAACGCTCCCTCCCGGCACGCACGCGCACACACACACGGGGCTGGCTCCTCAGCCACACATCAAATGCCTGCTCTGCTGCCCATACCAGATGCCAAGTGAGATAACTAACGTGTACTGTACACTTTGGTGCACAGAGAGAATGTGATAAACGTTAACTATCCTTATCATCATTATCTCTCTATATATTTTTAGTTTATTTAAATTTATCATTTTAATAACTTTGGTTTTTTTCTTTACATGAGATCAAAGTGATGAAAATCCTTAGCTTCGTTATCTAAAGCAAAAGGATCTCTTTTCATTTAAGTTCACAAAATACCCACTCAGAAGGCCCATCATGGTTTGTTTCATCTTGAATTCTGTACCCCCCAACTTTCACACAAAGTCATGGAGGGCCCACTCAAATTCATGAGGGATGTTCTAAGTCAGTGGTTCTTAAAATGTGGTTGCAGGGGGTAGGTGAGTCAGCAGCAAGAGTCTCACCTGGGATCTTGTTAGAAACTCAAATTCTGGCTGAGTGCGGTGGCTCACACCTGTAATCCTAGCACTCTCGGAGGCCAAGGCGGAAGAAGGGCTTGGGCTCAGGAGTCTGAGACCAGCCTGAGCAAGAACGAGACTCGAGACTCAGTCTCTGCTAAAAATAGAAAAAATTAGCCAGGCATGGTGGCGCATGCCTGTAGTCCCAGTTACTCAGGAGATTGAGGCAAGAGGACTGCTTGAGCACAGGACTTTGAGGTTGCTGTGAGCTAGGCTGATGCCATTGAACTCTAGCCCAGGCAACAGAGCAAGACTCTGTTTCAAAAAAAACTTGAGTCCCACCCCAGTACTCTTATATCAGAAACCCTGGAGTGGGGTGGGGGGCCCCAGCCATCCATGTTTTCATAAGGCCTCCCCGAGATTCTGATGCATGTGTGGTTTGAAAACTACTGCTCTAAGCCTTAGCCTCTCAAGCTTGTTAGAATTGCGTGACCTCAGGCCCCACACCAGACTGATTTACTATCCCCAGGTCATTTGGAGGCACATTACAGTTTGAAAAGCACTGCTCTAAGCTCTCTCCCACAATCAGATTAGAATTATCCACACCTGTGAAAGGAATGTGGTCAGGGTTGGGTAGGGGTGAATAAAGATAGAATTAAAGCACCAGAAAGGTGCATTTTTGGATCGCAGCTTTTGACTCCACATAGAAATGCCATCACAAGACAATAAGTGTTAGAAACAGACACATGAAAGTCCTTTCTGTATCTGTAGAAAAGAACTTTATCGCTACTGGCCATCCCCTTGGATAAAGATTTGCTCTGCCAATTTTCTTAGAGTTTAGAGCAAGCAAGTGTGTCTTTTTTTAAAAAGAAGAAGTTATAAAACTCATTATACCTAAGATGCCAGGACAATTACATTTTAGCTCAATTCTAAGAAATATTCTTAGTCTAGGTTCTTTCATAGCTTTCCCTTCTTAAAGTGATCTTTGTGTTTTAATTCTTGTTTTAACAACCTATTTTGGCTGCATTTTTTATAAGTAGCTTCAAATGTTATGTCAGACTATAGGGGAGGAAAAGTCTTTTTTCCCTCACCCATTGCTAGGTTCATAGTGGAAACTTCTTTAACAAAAGACAGATTAACAGGCTGAGCTTGGTGGCTCACACCTATAATCCTAGCACTCTGGGAGGCTGAGGCAGGTAGATCCTTTGAGCTCAGGAGTTGGAAACCAGCCTGAGCAAGAGTGAGATTCCGTCTCTACTAAAAAAAATTAGAAAGAAATCAGCCAAACAACTAAAAATATAGAGAAAAAATTAGCCAGTGCATGCCTGTAGTCCCAGCTACTGGGGAGGCTGAGGAAGGAGGATCACGTGAGCCCAGGAGTTTGAGGTTGCTGTGAGCTAGGCTGATGCCATGGCACTCTAGTTGGGGCAACAAAGTGAGAATCTGTCTCAAAAAAAAAAAAAAAAAAAGAGACAGATTAACAAGAGAAAAACATACAAATTTGTTTAAGATATATAAGATTCAGGAGCCTTCATAAGGAAATGAACACCTGAAGCAACTTGTATATTGTTAAGCTAAGTTTGAAGAAGAATGGATAGTCATGGAGAAATATAATTAGACAAAGAGGTATGATCTAATGGTGATAAACTGGGGGAACTTTGTAACATATGTTTGTTCAAATTCTTCTGTGTCCCTGTGTCCTCAGAGATAAGAATATTCTTTCATTTGAATATAGGGAGGACACTTCTCTAAGGAGAGTCCTTTGATCTACTTGAGGGGAGAAGGGCAGGTGGGAAGGTGAGAGTGACCTTCCTGCATTTGTCATTTTCTCAAATTTCTTCGGCTTAAAATATTCAATATGGTAAGAGGCCATATTTTGGGGGCACTATGTCCTCCTTATTAGTGACGTCAGGGCTAATAAGAAATGTGTGTTTGTACTGTGACTCCAAGCATCTCTGCCTGTAAAAAGCGTAGTGATCTCAGGGCTCCGATCAGATCCCCTCTGCTCCATGAAGCTTTCCTGGCTGCCTCCCACCACCCCCCAGCCATAGCTAATATGACCTCAGATAACCTTGTTTGTTTTTTGTCATTATATATCACATTCTGCCCTATCTTTTGTGAGCACAAAGTGCTTAGAATAGTCTAGGAACATAGTAAATACTCAAATGATTATTATTATCATTTTCATTATTATTATTGTCATTGTTTATATATATAATATGTATGTGTCATTCCTACTAGACTGTAAGCCTCTTTGGGGTGAGGAAGAGATCTTATTTATTGATGGATTACCAAGTAAGCCTTTTTTATGCTGCACTCACAACAAGGTCTTACACATAACACTAATGGGAATAAACGTTAGAGTGCTTTGAAAAAGCAAAGCATGATTTATTACCATGAATTGGAGCATTGGGTCTCAGCTGATCCTACCCAAAAGGAGAAGCTATTTGGTCAACAGGAGCAACATATCCTTAGCCTCAGTCCCAGAACACAGCAGAAAAAAAAAAAAAAAGGAAGTGAAGGATAAATGTCACCAATGTTCTCAGTGAAACTGAGTTCAGAAGAAGCTCTGACCAAAACCAAATGGAACCAAGTGAAAATGTTAACGGTCATTTTTAGTAAGTCACAAGAATTTGAAGAAAGGCTATTTTAATACGTAGAAAAATTTCATTTTCCATATAGTCTGCAAAATTGAGATCTAGATGGTTTCTTTTACATAGTACCTCTTTTGCTGAGAGCAGTATGGTTTCATCTTTAGTAACTTGAGGAAAAAAACCCAGAAGGGATAGTATCTCAAGTAGTTGTTTACAAGAGAAAAACACATTGGACTGAATGTTAAATATGGGGTTATCCAATATAGTATTCTGGGGGGAAAAAAGTTCAGGCAAGAGAAGAAAACTGAGCAAAGAAGCAAGTTCGCATGATGCATAGAAGAAAGTTCATGGTGAAACCAATGAAACCTGAGGCTCAGGACCTCTCCCTTTGCCCCAGCCTCTTCCAAAGCCCCAAGAGGAGTCCTTGCAATTTTGTGTTTATAGTTTTGCATTAGTGTTCATAAAAATGACTTTCCAAGGTGTATAAGTTTCAGGCTCTGTAAAACTAAAATTGCTCCTGATGAAATGCCTCTTTCTTTAGCTCTTGCTTCTTAGCTTTGCTTTCTTTCAATCATTTAGCTCTTCCTTGCCAGAGGAGGTGATGCAACCATTGGGAGATTTGGTTTTGAGGAACAAGGTCCTTGAAGAACTACTGGGGAATGGGGTGGGGAGATCATCACAGCTGAGTTGAAAGTGACGAAATGTGGATACTGGTATGTTTTTCATCAAGGATTATCATTGCACTTCTAGAGTAGTGATTCTCAACCAGGGGAAATTCTACTCCAGGGGACATTTGACAATGTCAAGAGACATTTTTTGATTGTCACCACTGGGTGGGGGTGAGGAGAGCTGCCACTGGATCTAGTGGATACAGGCCAGGGATGTTGCTAAAAATCCTACAATGTACAAGACAGTCCCCACAACAAAGAATTATCTGGCTCCAAATCTCAATAGTGCTGAGGTTAAGAAACCCTGTTCTAGGGCACTCCTTTTACTGCAGGTCAACTGACAACTCAAGTTGGCAACAAGAAATGGTCAGCAAACAGTGTAAGGTAACATCTGGAAGGCATTCTACAGTTCGGTCTCCCGCATAGACCGTTGTTTGTCCTATTTCTGGCTCTTTCTTCTTTAGTACCATTCCCACCAAATGCACAACGGTGAAACCCTGTCTGGTGCCAATGCGTGAGAAACAAGGAGTCCTCTGGAATCACAGGCACTGGAGTGGTGCTTTTTTGTGCAAACCCTGATCAAAAGAACAGTTTGCTCAAACTAAAGCAATCAGCCACTTCCTTCAATGCCGTGAATGCCTCGGCAACATTGTGGGAAACGTCCATCCCACTCCCAGGCTGCTGATATCCCACTCCCACCCCTATTAAGATCCTAGAGTTACCAATGTGACTGCCCCAAATTCCTGCCCTCTGACCTTACCTCGGGGCCTTCCTTCTAGTCATCTTCTGATTGTATCTCTGTCATGGTCCCATGGCAGCTCTCTTCCCCCAAACGCCTAAGCCATTCTCTCCCCCATTTCCCCTCTGTGAACGCCCTTGCCTGCTGCTTTCCTGAGATGAGTAACAGTAGTAATCACAGCTGCTATCATTTATGCAGTGGCCAGAAGCACTAGGCTCGGGTGATATATACACTTCCTCTAGTATCGATAACCCTGTTTTGCAGGTGATGAATCCAAGGTTTGAAGAGGCCTCTAACTTCCTCCAAGTCACAATGCAGGCATTTGGTCCCCAGCCTCTCCTATGGCAGCCTCTCCTCCCCAGTGGCTCCTGCCCCTCCAAGTGCATCCCCTCCGCCCCGCTTCAGCAGCATCCTCCTGCCCCATCTGCTTCCTTCCCTTCACTGTCACCTTGCCAGGAGGAAGAGAGTCTCAGTTTGGCCACCTCTGCTGCTCCCTTATTCACTTGGCCAGTCCACTAACAAAGTCTTGCTCTCTGCCCTGGCTCCGAGCCTCTGGGTGGTGATTTGTCTCTGTGCCGTTAGGTACCCTCTGTTCCCTCCAGATGGATGCCATGTCTACCTCCCACTCTGCTGTTTCTCAGTGCTTGGGACAGTGAGTGGCCTGAAGAACGTGGAGAATGGTGATGACCTCAAATTCAGATCAAGCCAAAAACCAGACAAACATCTCCCAGGGACCAGAGGGATGGCTGAAGCTGGGCTCCCAGGGAAATTCCTTTGGGCTGGAGCTCTGTTCAACAGGATGATGACATACTATCGACATATTTAGAGCAGTGATTACCAAATGGAAATACCCTATTTCACCAGGGACTGGTGAAAGGCACTAACTTCATATATAAATGTCACCTCTTTGCTGTAACCAAGGCTTTCAGAAACAGAAGCACATGACTACATGCTAGGGGATTCAATTCCTGTTTTTCCTTCCTGTTTGTCCTCTTCTAAAATAGAAAAGAAACTTCTTGGTATTGTTATCCTGATAGTATATTACTACTACGCATGTGGTGATAAAGTTAAATGAAACAATAAGTAGTTTTTTGAGCTGTTGGCATGAAATGCCATTAAGTTTTTAAAGGTAAGTAACATCTGAGCACTAAATCTATATTTGATGGCAAAGATCCCTTCTCTGGGTAATTCCATTTTCATACCCTCTCCACTGAAATGTCTGTAGGAATTTCCATCATAAGTTATTATGGAAATAGTATCAGTAACTTTTTGTCAAATCTTCATCCATCTGTCTATCCACTGGTTCATTACTTAATTCAATAAATCTTTTAAAAAACTGTGTGCTCAGTTGTTGGACAAGATAGACACAGTGCCTGCCCTCAGGAAGTGTAGTCTAATGTGGCACCTACACTTCAGTGTGATAGGTGCTGGATATGAGAAATGTAGGGTGTGGTAAGAACATTTACACAGAAGCTTATCCCAGACTTGGCGGTGGCTGGTCAGGGACACTTTCCAGGAGAAAGTGACATCTGAGGGAAAACCTGAATATGGCAGGATGAAGGGAGGTGGTGTCCCAACAAGAGAGAATAGCATTTCAGAAGGCTCAGGTAAAGGGAGAGAGAGACAGAGACAGACAAGAGAGTTTAAAGGGATTGACAAGTTGTTTCACCAGCTCAGAGAAGAGAAGAGAAGAATGGAGAGAGACTATCATCACTGTCACAGCCAATACTTTAGGTACATAAAATGGGTACCATTTTTATCACTATTTTGTAGATGTAGGGACTGAGACACTGAGAAGTTAAGTAACTTGCCCCAGGTCATCCAGCTAGTATGTAGCAGACCCCACCTCCACCTAGTGTCTGTACTCCTAACTGGCACAATACTACCTCCCATGCTGCCTTTGAGATAATTTTCAAAACTTCCTCCCAACAATGGTTTGGAGGCCCCATGAGAAAAGAATAGATTGCGGCCATCATTTTACATTTAGTGGGAAGTCTGAGCGGGAATGTCAACCCAAGATATTTCTCCCTCCATTCCACTCTGCCTGCTGCCCTCCCTAAATCAGATTAAGGCAAAGGTTCTGCTCTTCTAAGGGGAATTTTCATTTAAATGGGGTAGGGCTCAACAAGTTTTGGGTTCCCTAACTGGCAGAGTTAGGGAATCTGTACCCCTTCAAGGAGGATAAGTAGATAGCATATAAAGGACCACCTAGTCATGTAATCAGAGGCATCTTTTGCTTAGAAGGGCTGGTATGAATCACTAAAACTCTTAATTTTCTATCAGGGAATAATCCCTTAGCTGCCAAGACTGGCTTGCATTCTTCCATTCCCTGTCCTCCCACTGAAAAATGGACAATAGTTTTGTTGGCCCTCTCTCTACTACTTAAAACTCCTTCCACTTGACCAGATTGAATTTTGCAATTTCTCTCAAGCAAGTAAATAGAAAGCTTGGTTAACGACTTCTGGGCCAGGTATGGTGGCTCATGCCTGTAATTCTAGCACTATGGGAGGCTGAGGTGGGAGAATTGATCACTTAAGGCCAGGAATTGGAGACTAGTGGGAGCAACATAGTGAGACCCTGTCCCTAAAAAAATAAAAATAAGCCTGGGTGCGGTGGCTTTTGACTGTAATCCTAGCTGTCTGGGAGGCCAAGGCAGGAAAATTGCTTGAGGTCAAGAGTTTGAGACCAGCCTGAGTAATAGTGAGACCCTGTCTCTACTAAAAATGGAAAAATTAGCTGGGCAACTAAAAATAGAAACAAAGAAAATTAGTCAGGTGTGGTGGCGAGCACCTGTAGTCCCAGCTACTCGGGAGGCCGAGACAGAAGGATTGCTTGAGCCCAAAAGTTTGAGGTTGCTGTGAGCTAGGCTGACACCACAGCACTCATTCTAGCCCGGGCAACAGAGCGAGACTCTGTCTCAAAAAAAAAAAAAAAAAAAATTAGCCAGGCGTGGTGGTGCGCACCTGTAGTCTCAGCTACTTGAGAGGTGAGAGGATCACTGCAGCCCAGGAGTTCAAGGTTGTAGTGAGCTATGATCAAGTCACTGCACTCCAACCTGGGTGACAGAGCAAGACCCTGTCTCTAAAAACAAACAAACAAACAAACAACCCTCAACTTCTGCTTGTTGAATTACTATATAAATAATTAGTGGATTCAACACCATAAAAATTCAGGAATGCCATTTATATGATGATTAACACTTTTTTTCCATTGGGACATGTGCCCTTTAGATTCATATTACAGACTCAGAAACACAGCAGTTAGCAACAAGCCTTTGTCCTTGTTTGTTTCCCTGTGGCCACTGGGTCTACTTAGCACAGTAGTTAGAAAACACATGACATGGTGCTTCTGACCTGGGGGGTCATTGAGAGAGTGACTGAGTGGATGAGAAGAAAAAAGGAAAGTGAACAACTAAACAAACCCAACTCTGACCAAACCAATGTCTTCACGGGTGCTGGAACAGCGAGCAGGCCATGGTGGCATTCTCATTCCACATTCATTCATTCAAAAGGAGCCTATGATGGAGCACACACTAGGGAGACACAAGGTCTGACCTTGAGCTCACATTAGGACTCACCCAAAAGCAGGCCCATCGAAAGTGCTGGAAAGAACTGGGACGGATCTACGATCAGCAGGCGGCTTCCTCTCTTCACAAGGCACAGCGGATGGAGTTATTGTCTACACTCTCAGGCCTGAACTTGCCTGTATTAGTAAAGTTGAAAGGGACAGGCTCAAAATGACTTAGACAAAAGAGGGGATTTATTGCAAGGCTCATATAACAAAAAGAAGGTTGCACAATCCAATCCCTGGAAAGGCAGGGCATCAGGGAGGGGGGAACCAGGGGTCCTTCCCTGCCTCACCCCTGCTCTCATCCCACAGCCCTCTCTGGCTAACTCTCTTCCTTCTCTCTCCCTGCAGAAGGGGTCCCTCCCTGCCACGGTGGTACCTCATGTCTCCCATATCCCCTTTCTCTCCTTCTCTGTCTCTGCGGTAGGCTTAGCCTCCTACCTGACCATAAAATGCTGGAGCTCCTCCAGGCTCCATCTAGGCCCTGGACTCCCTCCGTCAGAGATCCTACTCATGCCACAACTTCAATCAACACCTCTGCTTAGAGGAGTCCTAAGTTTATCCTCCAACACAGACCTTTCTCCAGGCCTGTGAATCCAAATGCCTTTCTGGTATCTACTCTTGGGACTCTCAAGGCATCTGAAACTCCCCCTTCTTCCTTAATAACAGAATCCTCAGGTTGTAGGAAGTGGCAATGAACCCAGCCAAAAGACTACATTTCCCAGCTTCCCTTGTAGCCAGGGATGGACAATGACAAGTAAACAAAAGTAAATAACTGAGCTTCTGGGGAAAGTCCTTTATAAAAGGCTGACTCATCTGGGAGTTTTGCCATTTTTGTCCTTATACCTTCTTCCTTCTTCTGCCTGGAATGTGGACATGAGAACTAGTGCTACTGTGGTCATTTTGAGACTATGAGAACTTGAAGATGGAAACTAGCCTAAACATGGCAGAGAGAATGGTAGAAGGAATTTAGAATAAAGGTGCCTATTTTCTACCTCTAGATGATTTTTAGGTGAGAAATTATAACTTTCCATCTTATGGAAATCCCTCCTACTGATACCTAGGGTATAATTCCCAGCAGATACAATGGCCTCTTCCTGCACCTCCAGCCTCACCTGGCTCCAGGCCCCACCACCCCTCCCCCATTCTCCAGTCGCACTGTCCTCTTCTCTTGCCCTACGCTTGCCGGCACTCTCTCCTGCCACTTCATCTTTTCATAGCTCAGTCACTGCTTCCTTGGGGAAGTCATCCTTGACCTCCTTTACCAAGTTAGTTCCCCCATTGTAGGTTCTCGAGGCACCACCAGTCTCTCCTTTTTAGCCCTCGTCCTCATTGTAATGTCACATTTGTTTGCATCATCTCTGGACTCACACCTGTCCCCCTCACTAGATCGAAAGCTCCATGGGGGCAAGTACTGTGTCCTTTCCTTTTCTTACCATTGTATCCTCTATACCCAAGCACAGTATTGCATTAATAATAAGTGCTCCCCACTGAAAAGAAGAATGTTGAATACATGAATGTACCAGAAAGGATTTACTCAGGCCTCTCTGGTCCATATTTTTAAAATCCTGGGGAAGAATTCTGACGGGCCTAGCTAGGGCTGAGTGTCCATCTCAGGACTGTGGCCAAAGGCAGGGTCTGTGAGAACCATAGCAGCTCCCATTTCACATCACAAGTTTGGGATAGGAAAAAGAACAATTCCAAAAGAAAGAAAAGGAGATAGATACAATCATAAATGTCCACCCCTTTCAGGCCATCCTTGATCCTTATTTTAGCCTGATTTTACCTGGAGGGTAAGGTTGGGGAAGAAAGACATACACTATGATTTGGCTCAGGTCCTGCATGCCCTAGGAAAGGGTCTGGGCCCTAAGTGCCTGTATGAAATGAGGGGATGACCTTGTTCCATTCCCCTGGGCTCTATTATGCATTCATTGTCAATACAAGAAAACCTTGTTTCATCTGATTTTATCACTTGTATTCAACACATAGAATAAAATATAAGCTCTTCACTTAACCCCAAGCCCTTAACCCTCATGCTCCCACTCCTGCCTGCTCTCACTGGGTTCCAGCCCTGCTGGCCTCCTGTTTCTCAAAACCTGAGCTCAGTCCTGCCGCAGGGACTTGGCACTGTTGTTCCCCTCTGCTTGAAACTCTTGAGCCCAGGATTTTGAGGTTGCTGTGAACTCGACTGATGCCACGGCACTCTAGCCCAGGCAACAGAGCCAGACTCTGTCTCAAAAAAACACACAAAACTTTCTGGCCCTAGATCTCGACAAGCCTAGCTCCAGAGAAGGCTGAGCCAACAGGGCTACTGCGAACACTTCTCTGGCTTGTGCACTGTACAAAGATGCGGGACTGAGGGGTTTGTGAGGGCTGAAGTTAAGTCCCAGTGCTGTCCCCTGAGCCATGTGCTCTGAAGAGGAGATGCATTTTTCTTCACCAACAACAGCATCCTGTAGTAAATTCCAAGGTCCCTGGGGCTACTCATGGTCAGAGGGGAGATCTCTGTCTAATGTGTACACAACATCTAAAGCAAGGGGTGGCCCATGGCTAGAGAGCCTCCTCATGAGAGCTGGAAATTTTTCTCCTCCATGGGATGGTGACGCTGTGGCTAAAGTGACACTGGAGTGAGAACCTTGAAACAAGGGCAAAAGTCAGTGGGTTACCAGTTGACCCCTCTGCCTGAAAGTGAAGGAGAGAGACCTTCATGGGGTGATCCTGAAAGTTGGTTTTGGGCTCTTCCCTGTCTCAGGGCCCCTTGGGGCTAGTCACTTCTTCACCTCATGCACTTCATTGCCTCACCAAGGTATTCTGAACTCCCACCATGTGCTAGAAGTGACTGCAGGCCCTACCCTCAGGGAGTTTAGAGTCTACAGGGAGATACAAATCAAAGAATCATACCAACAACATGGACAACAGCTGTGATAGGGCCAGGAGGGACAGGTGGGTGGGGCTTTGACAGCACATGGTGGGGACTCGGGGGGGAGTGGTGAGAAGAGTTCTGTGAGGAAGTGACTCCAGTTGTGCATAGGAGGATGGGCAGCAGGTGACTGGGCAGGGAAAGGATGGGGCCTGATGTGGAAGGTAGCCTGGTCCAAAGAACAGAGCCCTGGTCCCTGAGCTTTGAGCACAGGTCACTCTAGTGCCCTAAAGTCAAAGGCTTCTTGGCTTTTAAGAATATGCTGTTATTCATCACTGAGGTGACATCTGCAGATCATTCTGGGAGGTTGTCTTTCAGGGTCCAAGAAGAGCAGGACTCAGTGGTGTGCTGGAGCAGGCTTCTTTGCCAACTCCACATTCAGTGACATAGCATTGTTCACAGTGGCAGTATTTACACCAGGGAAATCAGCAAACACTACAGATCCGGGCTTTCTTCCCTCCCCCCGCCCCCCCCCTGGGAGAGCTGTTGTTAAAATATTGATTAGCATGCCACTGAGCATAAACCACTTCTCACAGTCCCAGAGAAGATGCCCCATTGCTCAGAGTATGACAAGTTTTCTTGAAAAAGTTGCATTTATGATAAAGTGATATGACAGCCTTTGGATCCTGCCTGGGACAGCCAGAAGAAGAGAGATGCTGCTTACCCACCAGAGATCTAGCACAATTTTTGTCACTCATGGAATGTTGCCTGGAAGTCAGGTTTTAAGAAGCAGAACCTCCTAAGTGCTGTAATTTGAGGGGAACCGAGGTGGCTGGACTTGGCCAGTCAGCACCGCTGGCTGATTCCCTCCAATGGTCAGAGACTGATACCAGTAAAGGCACTCAAGACCTCACCCACCCCTCTGAGGACCAGAAGTTGGTTGGCAAACAGCACAGGTACAAAGTATGTGTGTCATTCTGCCACCTTGGTGCTTATGGGAGGACCTGATTCAGATGCTGAGTCTCCTGAAAGCATGGACTGCCTCAGTCACCCTGTGTTCCTCTCAGTATCTGTGTCCCTGGCACACAATCTTTCACTAGATGCTGGTAATGCAGACTTTGAAGTAACACACCCCATGTAAGAGAATCCAGAAAGTTTTCACATCTAGCTCTTCTCATTCCAGGTCTTTGTCTTTGTCTTTGTCTTGCCTTTCTGGCAACTTCTATTTAACCTGCTAAACTCAGCTCGGGGGAGCCCTGGGAAGACCTCCCTAGTCCTCTAACTGGGAGTATATAAGGGAGCACCTTATTGCAGGCAACCATCTGTCCTCCCAGGCTGTTCTATCCATTCCATCCACTGTGAATGTCTGCATCTCATTCATTCCTCCAGCCTCATCCTCAGCATAGTGCTTGGCATGGAACAGCTGCCCATCAGTATTTCATGTGTGAATGAAGGGCTGACATGAGTGTAAACAGGAGCCTAAAGTTCAGGAGAGATTGGAGAAAGCCACACTTAAGCTCCTTCTGCATGCCAGGCAGATGAAAGGCAGCAGAATATGCTCCCCCACCAAAGTATGCTACTTTGGCATATGGATTATTCTGAGCTGAAGACAGCTGAGAAGAAGCAGATATAAGAAAAGCCCTGTGCCCTCCTCTGATTGCTTAAGAGTAGGGCATAAAGTTGTAAAGGTGTCTCACCTCCCCTCTCTAATGGGAAGGACAGAAGTAAATCACTGGAAACAACTCTAGACCCTTATAAGCCCAGAAAGAGCTCCAGAGAAATCTGCATAACAAATCTCACTGACCCCTTATCTTCCATTAGTTCCCCACAGGCCCATGTCCTAACCACCCCTTCCAATTATCAGCACTGGCTACTCCTATACCTGCAAACTTCTGTTTGTTTCTCTCTTGCTAATCTGTGTTTTGTCAGTCTAATTTATAGGGGCCCAGCTGGAGAATTTAGGAGAGGAAGGAAAAAAGATTTTTTCCCTCCCCTACACATTGTACAAGGTCCTTACAAACTTTCTCTCTTTTAATCCTTACAACAACCACATGAGGCAAATTCTATTATTCCCATTTTACAGAGGAGGAACTGAAGATCAGAGCTATTAAGTAACTTATCCAAAGTCACACAGCCCATAACAGGAGACGCTAGTAATTTGGGTCCAATATGATTTTCTACCTTCCACTACACAGCGAGTTAGGGTGGTCTGGAGCCAGGATACCCAACTGCAGCAATTAGAAATTATTTAATCTCAGGGCTCTTTTCGTTGCCTGTTTCTTGCCCTCAGCATTACAACCTTTCATCCTAAGGGCCAGCTTGTCTGCACATTGATTGGTTTTAAGCTTATAAGACTTTGGGGTCTATTTCTGTTGTGCTCATCACAGCTTCTCTGGAATATTTTTCACTGTGTTTCATTCACTCCAAATTCTTTAGCTTATGTAATGGGAACATGGACCAATTAGCTAATGGAACCAGCCAATATAGTCTGCTGTGGTTTCAGGATAACCTGCATCAGAATTACTTGGGGGCTTGGATAAGATTTACAGTCTTAGTCCCACCCATAGAATAGGTCTCTGGATGGGAGCCTGAAATCTGTATCTTAACCACATACCCTTGGCAGAATTTTATTTAATTAAGGAGCTTTCAAGGGCCTGCTTAAAAATTTAAGGTATAGTTAAGTACACAAGTATTAAGTATATAGCTTGAATTTTTATATAAGTACACACATTTTAACCGAATTACACACTGTGCAATAACCACTCAAAGCAAGGTAGAGAAGAAAAATCTCCCTGTAAGTCTTTCCAGAGGTATGTACTAGTCTGATTGTCACCATGGACTAGTTTTGCCTGTTCTTGAACTTCATAAATATGGAATCACACAGAATATACCCTTTTGCATCTGTTTTCTTTGATTCATATTATGTTTTTGCAATTTATCTGTGTTGTTATGTGTAGCAGTAGTTTCTTTTTATTGCTGGTAATATTGCATTGTTTATCTGTTCTTTTGTTGAAGGTCATTTAGGCTAGGCATGGTGGCTCATACCTATAATCCCAGCACTTTGGGAGGCTGAGGCAGGAGGATTGCTTGAGGCCAGGAGTTTGAGATCAGCCTGGGCAACACAGTGAGACCCCATCTCTACAAAAAATTCATGCACCTGTAGTCCCAGCTATTTGGGAGACTGAGGCAGGAGGATCACTTGAGCCCAGGAGTTCGAGGCTGCAGTGAGCTATGATTGCACCACTGCACTCCAGCCTGGGCAACAGAGCGAGAACTTGTCTCAAAGAAAGAAAGAAAAAAGGATCATTTAGATTGTTTTCAGGTTTTGACTATAATGAAAAAAGCTGCTATAGACATTCTTATAATAGTCTTTTGGCAGTCACACACATTTGATTCTCTTGGATAATTACCTAAGAGTGAAATTGCTTCAGGCTTCAGGTTTGAGAGAGAGGCAGAGGTTTATATATATAACCAAGAGCAAGAAACACAGTGTTAAGCAGGGAAGCCAACAATCACTACTCAGAAGGAAGAAAGTGCCAGGGTGGCACTTTCAGAACTCAGTTGCTGAGTCTAGCTTACCTATTCTCAATGAGTGATATTGCCCCCAAGTAGGCAAAAAATGTTTCTTAAGGGGTGTATATGTGTATGTGTGATTGTGACAAAATTTTAGATATTACAATGGTTTGTGGCTTTCAGATATGCTGACATATAGTAATGTCATGGGGAAAGGGGCAATTAGAAAAAAAAATTCAGACAAGTCTCCTAAGGGGGTGATAATGAAAAAAGCTTAGGCCAGGCGTGATGGCTCACGCTTGTAATCATAGCACTCTGGGAGGCTGAGGCAGGAGGATCACTTGAGTTCAGGAGTTGAGACCAGCCTGAGCAAGAATAAGACCGTGTCTCTACAAAAAATAGAAAAATTAGCCAGGTGTGGTGGCACGCACCTGTAGTCCCAGCTACTGGAGAGGCTGAGGCAGGAGGATCCCTTGAGCCCAGGAGTTTGAGGTTGCTGTGAGCCAGGCTGAACGTCACAGCACTCTAGCCTGGGCAACAGAGCAAGACCCTGTCTCAGGAAAAAAAAAAAAAAAAAAAGAAGAAGAAGAAGAAGGAGAAGAAAAAGAAAAAAGCTGGAGAAACATCGGTGTAGCTAATCTGGGCTTTCTCACATCTCCCAAATCCAGAACCCAAAGGAATGATCTCACTTTTTGGTCAAGGAAGGTAAATTGGGAATAATTAGCAACACCACCCAGAGATGGCCAGGGAAAACCAAACAGCTAAATTCCTGCATGTGTGTTGGGCAGGGCAGAGGCTTGTGACACAAGGACACAATAACAGCCTGAAAGGACAAGTGTTAATAAGTAATCACAGTCCACAGAGACCTTGCTCTAGTCAGCATAGTGACCACCTGGCCCATGAGAGGAAAAGTTTCTTTTTTTTTCACACCTTTTTGAGGGAGGAAGTGATGACTGTCTCCATCAACCCTGCTGGGCGTCACTGAAGATCAGATCTTGCATGGAGGAAGCTCAGGAACCACAAAACAGCCACCACACCGGCTCGCTCGGCACCTCTTGCCCATTGTTCTCCTCTCACTCATGCGTGATGTTTCCGCCCTCAGCAGGCCTCCCCTTGTGAACGAATGGAAAGAAATTAAAACATCTGGAAAAAATGAATGCACCAAAACCGAAAGCAAATACCATCAATGAAGGCAGGGGCTCAGCCAGTGGACACCAGGCAAGAGGAAGGGCGGCTTGGAGAGAAAGCCCTGCAGTTCTCCTTAACCCACTCCTTTGTAACCCCGGCTTGTGGTGCGCCATTCTCCTCGCCTGAGGGGCCCGCGACCAGCTGTGAGAAGGGCCACAGGGGCAGTTACCCGCCCTGAGCCCAGCAAGCACTGCCTTAGGCCCTGAATGCCACCCACTGGCTGTGCAGTACAGCGGCCAAACCCACTTACAGCCAGTGTGGCTTTAGCAAGTTCCACACCTATTCTTCAGCTTTCTGTGCTTGGTCTCCTCAGAGGTGAGAATAATGGCACCTACCTCATAGTGGTGTTGTGAGGATTAAACTAGCGAACATAGGTCGAGTGCTCAGAAGAGAGCGAGGTACATGGTTTCTCCACCACATGAACGCTGGCTTCCATGATCACGCATGACAAAGGATACCTGCCCCCGAGCTGCTCCACTAGGGAGGGGGCCACCTTCCAATTTCTTATTCAACGGAAAGGCTGGCAGGCAAGTATGATTTAATGTTCTTGCGGGTTCCTCTCTAGACGTCAGGCAGGGGAGCTGCTGCCCCCTTGGGGTTGACATTCTTGCCGGAGTTGCTTTCCCCCTCTCTCTCCTCCGCCCCTCAGCAGCCACTGGTGAGGACAACCGCTGTCCTTGGGGTGGGGTGGGGTACGCAGCTGAGAGGAAGCTTTGGTTGAGCCCCGGATGAGTCATGAGTCTGCACATGTGGCGCGGCAGGGTGAGGTCACACAGCGCAGACTGGGAGCCCAGGCGCAGGCCCGCTTGGCCCGAAATGGAGCTATTTTCACACAGCGGATGCTTCCGAGTTGTGGAGGTGGATGTGGACCCTGCATGCTACATTCTCTTCCTTCCCGTGGTATTCTCAAAAGGATGTGACAAGCCGGGGTCATGCAAACACAGGGTTCAGGCAAAAACATGGGTTCCTCTGGTTGCTGGCGGGGCTTTCAGGGCCCAGCTTATTTGCTCTGTGTCTTTCCCCAGAGATCCTTCCGCCTCCCTGGAAAGCCACTGGATGGAGTCTGCTGAGCACCACAGGTGGCGTTCTCCAGGAAGCAGGCTCCGTGACCGAGACTGGCGCACAGGAAGTCTGCTTGGGGAGAGCTCTCAAGATCAACCCCTGTGCGGGGAGGCAGGGAAGCTGCATGGGCAGAGGGAGAAGCTGAACTCCGTTGCTGTTACAATAAAGGCTGCAGCCACTGCCCGAGGATCTCTGGAGCTGGGATGGCCCTTTGAAATTGGATCGGAGGGCCGGCTTTCGACTCCTGCTTTGACTGTTGGGTGCAGGCTGCACCGGGAAGGGGCAGTGGCCTTGGGAGAGGTGTCTCTCCTCAGCCCAGGGCGAACCCTGGAGAAGACGCAGCTCCACTCCGGCTGCCAGCATGCCCGGCAGGTGGGCAGTGACACCTCTGTACTACAGGGAAGATCTGCATCCACCCCACGGGCATAGACGTTAGACCTTCTTTACTTTTACCACGTGTTTAAATCCTTCCCATACTCTAAGGCTGCAGGTTATAATAATTAAGGGTACGGGTTTTGAAGTCTGACAGCCTTGTGTTCAGATTTCATTTCTGCCATCCATTCGACAATATAGAGTATCTCTGTATTTCGGGTGCTGTTCAAGGCCCTGAGGGTATAACAGTGAACAAAAAAGAGTTAAAACCCCTGCCTCGGAGCTGACATTCCATGAGTGGTAGGGGGACAGAGTCAATTAAAAAAGAAATATAGAATACATGGTGATTAGTGCCATGTAAGAATATACTTATAATACTTTAAAAAATTAAGCGGGGTGTGTGTGGGGGTAACAGGGGATGGTGGGAGTGCTGTTTTGTGTGGAGGTCAGGGAAGGCTTTCCTGAGTAGGTGGTGTTTGAGCAGAGACATGAAGAGGAGAAGGTGTAGTCCTGAAGAGGTCCAGGACAGTGGGTTTTGGGGAGGCGGGGAACAGTCCAAAGGCCCTGAGAAGAGAGTATGCTGGGAGTGTTCAAGGCACACGAGGAAGAAAAGAGGGAGGTGCAGGGAAGGGGGTTTCAGGAGGAGGAGATAAAATCAGAGAGGTTTATATGAAATATCCAGAACAGGCAGATCTATAGAGACAGAAAGCAGGTTGCTTGGGGCTGGGGGAGTGGGTAAGATGGAGGAGGGATGATTTTGGGATGCAGGGTTTTTTTCAAAATGATGAGAATGTCCTAAAACTCACTGAGATGATAGGCACGCAGCTCTGTGAATATAATGAAAGCCATACCACTGCACATTTTAAATGAGTCAGCTGTGTGGTGTGTGAATTGTATCTTAATAGAACTATTTGAAAAATCGGAGGGGTGAGTGCCTGACAGGGCCTGGGGGGCCGTTGTGAGCATTCGTGCTTTTACTCTGCAGTGGGGCACTAGGAGTTGGTTTTAAGTAGAAGAGTGAAATGATCAGATTGTTTTTTGAAAAGAGTCTCTGCTGCTGAGTTGAGAATTGGTGGAAGGAGACACTCATGGAAGCAGATGGAGGTGAGAGGAGTTACTACAATATCCAGGGGAGGGATGGTGGCGGCTCCCACCAGGCGCTGGAGGCAGGGGAGCAGGTGGTTGAATTTAAATACCCTTTGGTGGCAGAGCTGGCAGGAAGTGCCAAGAAGATGACTGTGTGTGGATGTTGAAGACAGGAGTCAAAGTTTCTCAGTTCTGACTGGTAGAATGGAGTCACCAATGACCAGGATGGAGAGAACTGTGGGAGCAACACATTTTGGATTGGGATCAGGAGTTTGTTTTAGGGATGTGAAGTTTGAGAGGCCTATTTAGAGGGACCTCACAGGCAATTGGGAATCGGGTCTAAAATTCACAGGAGTGGTCTGTTCTAGGGATGAGGCTTGGGCGTCAGCAGCATGTTCGTAGAATGTAGACTTGAGACTGAACGGGACCCCATGGAGGAGTAGGCTCAAGTTAGAACCTTTGGGGCTTAGTTCTCAAAGCTATGGAAGACCTACCTTGCACGGTGCTGAGTGCTGGTGGATGCAGGATGGACCAAGTGCTCAGTGGCTAGCTCTCCCCCACTGCATGATTTTGTCTCAGAATTCCCCACGCACTTGCTGTTTGCTCAGCTCCCTTTGGAGCTCACTGTTTATTATTTAACTACTTGATCTACTTTAGCACTGAGCACCAACTGAGAAAAAGCCACTCTGCTAGCACATCAGCTCCCTAAAGATCCTGGCCAACACTGTGTACTCTCCAAGGATGCACCTTTCAATGGTGAAAACAGAAAACCCCATCTACTTAATGATAAAGGATAGCAAACTACAAGGCTGTAACAGGTGTGACACTGGGGCTGGGGGTGGGGAGACACTGATTCAGACTAGGAACATGTGTGAGGACTCACCAAGGAAGCTGATTATGAACTTGAATTTGAGAGCTGGGAAGGAATGTGTTGGGGAGAGATGAAGGCAGACAGGGATGGGGGGAGGGCAACGCAGGCAGACATGACAAGAATAGAACCATAGGAAGCCTTTGTGGCAGCAGCATGGTGTTTGTGGTGATCGAGCAGAGAGGCTTAGACTGGCTTGAGTCAGACTGGAGGAGCTGGTGGCGGGCACTCCATTTTAGCAAGCAGCACCCATGGACACACTGTCAGTTGTCTGGTTACCCTGGGGAGCAGGCCCGAGGTCTTTCAGTCCCTCTCACTCTGAAGCCCATCACATCAACTCATCAGCTTCACTGAGACTGCCATTTTCCACCCCTCCAGCCCTAAGCCAACCTCCTTTGCTCCCCTGCTGTGGTTCTATCACTGTGGCCCAGCTCTTGCCAGCATCCTCAGCTGATCTGCCTCTTTGGCTTTCTACCCCATCCTCTTACAAACTCCTCACCTTGGATCATTTCAACAGCCTCTCTCTCTTCTATTTCAGGGTGTTGAGGTGGTTGGACAACACATCAGCTGCATACTGCAATAGATTCAACTTTGTTGTCACCAGTCTCAATTGGGCCCTAAGAGTATTTGTCTGTTCTTTTATGCATCCCTAGCCAGCTTGATTTTCCATCTTCCAACTGTGGCCATGCCAAACCTTGGCTCCTATTCTCAAATCATTCTCAGCACAAAAAATTGGAAGGGTTTGGGTTCCTCCTCCCTCAAATGTTTGCCTTCCCTGCATGCAAACTTGTCTACTTATCAGTTATCTATTGCTGTGTAATATTAAATAAATTGCCCCATAACTTAGTGGCTTAAAGCAACAAACACTGTTTTACAGTTTGTGGGCTCTGGCTGTGGTTGGGTTCCCCTCCTTTAGAGCTTCTCATAAAATTGCAATCAAGCAATCAAGTTATTGGCTAGAGCTGCAGTCACCTCAAGGCTTGATGGGGGCTAAAGGAGCCTCTTCTAAATTCATTTACATGGGTCTTTACATAGGGCTGCTCTGCAACATGGCTGACTCCATCCAGGGCAGGCAGTCTGAAGGAGAAGAATACTGAGTGCCTGTGGTATCGAGATATATATTAATGTTTTTGTCCATGGTTCCTGACTCCTAGCGCCCACAGTCCTTGTTATTTCCAAAGTGGCTAAAACAATAAGCATATCTTTTTTTAAAGTATTTGTTCTTTTGTCCTTGGTTCCTGAAGCAGCTTGGAATAGCTTTAGAGCAAAGATAAAAGATAATTTTGTTATAATGTTGGGGTGCGTTAGGCCTCAGAAGCAGCTCCAGAGAGCAGAATCCCTCTCTTTGACCTTCTCCTGTCCTCTCTTCACCTGCTCGTTTTCCTCCCCAAGGCAGGCCATAGAAACTAAAAATATACTCTAATTTTCCCCACCTTTCCATCTTGGAGCTGGCCATAAAGAAATTCTCTGACCTACCTTGTCTGATTGCAGGTAATAAGATCTCCATTTAAGAAGGGCTCCCGCCCCATATGGAGAAGGAAGGAATGCTGCACAGAGAGGCTTCGAAGAATCTGGACAGACAAGCCTTGCTGGGTTTCCCCATTCAGTCTATTTATATTAGATTGTACCCTATGTCCAATCACATTTCTACATGGTCGTTCATGCTTCAATCATGGAGTCCATAAAAGGCCCAAGAAGACAGGATACACAGAGCTTTGGGACAGTCGAAGTCTTGGAGGCTTACAGGAGGGTGAACAAAAACTCATCCATGTGCTAGAATGGTGGTACATCCCAGCTCCACAGGAGTTTCATCTGGCTGTTTATCTGTATCCTTTAAAATACCATTTTTTGGCCAGGCGCGGTGGCTCATGCCTGTAATCCTAGCACTCTGGGAGGCCAAGGCAGGTGGATCGCTCAAGGTCAGGAGTTCAAAACCATCCTGAGCAAGAGCGAGACCCCATCTCTACTAAAAATAGAAAGAAATTAATTGGCCAACTAAAAATATACGGAAAAAAATTAGCCGGGCATGGTGGCGCATACCTGTAGTCCCAGTTACTTGGGAGGCTGAGGCAGAAGGATCGCTTGAGCCCAGGAGTTTGAGGTTGCTGTGAGCTAGGCTGATGCCAAAGCACTCTAGCCCAGGCAACACAGTGAGACTCTGTCTCAAAATAAATAAATAAATACATTTTTTAAAATAAAATAAATAAAGTATTATTTTTTTTGAGACAGAGTCTCTCACTCTGTCACCCAAGCTAGAGTGCAGTGGTGTCATCATAGCTTATTGCAACTTCAAACTCCTGGGCTCAAGCAATCCTCCTGCCTCAGCCTGCTAAGTAGCTGGAACTACAGGCATGGGCTGCCGCACCCAGCCAATTTTTCTATTTTTTGTAGAGACAGGGTCTCGTTCTTGCTCAGACTGGTCTCAAACTCCTGAGCTCAAGAGATCTTCTTGCCTTAACTTCCAAGAGTGCTAGGACTACAGGTGTGAGCCACGGTGCCCAGCCAAGATATCCTTTATAATAAGTGTTTCCCAGAGTCTTCTGAGCCACTCTAGCAAATTAATCAAGTCTAAAGAGGGGGGTAGTGGGAGCCCCAACTTGAAGCTGGTCACTCAGTCAGAAGTTCCAGAGGTCTGAACTTGGAAATGGTGTCTAAAGTAGGAGGCAGTCTTGTGGGACTGAGCCCTCAACCTGTGGGCTCTGATGCTCTCCGCAGGTGGATAGTGTCAGACTTGAATTGGATTAGAAGACATCAGCCAGTGTTTGCTGCAGAACTGATTGCTTGCTTGTTGGTGAGGAGAAATCCTCACACATTTGGTCACAGAAGTCTTCTGTGTTGATTGTTGTGGTTTGAGAGCAGAGGAAAAACAGTGTTTTTCAACACAGTGCCCAGGATGGAAGCTACAGTCTTTTTATAACCTAATATCAGAGAGACATGCCATCACTTGCACAGTATTCTATGCGTTACAAGTGAGCCCGCACTCGAGGGGAGGGGATTCCACAAGGGCATTAATACTAGCAGGCAAGAGCTGTCATCTTAGAAGCTGCTGCCACAACTTCTCCCCTCCTTTCCATAATCCTACTCTCCTCCTGGGCTTGTTCCTCAACATGAGCTAATGTTCCTGTCTTCTGGTTCTAGTTCTATAAAGTATCTACTGTCATTCCATTGGCTCCATCCCCTCAACCTTAAGGCATGTCCCAAAATCTCCCAAGTTAAAACTTTACCTTCCCTCCACCCTGATCTATAACCCTGATCTCTCTTCTTCTCATGCTACTCTTCTTGAGAACGTGACCTTTGTTCCCTGCATTCACTTCCACCTCCACAGCACTGCTCTGCTAAGGTCACCAGTGACCTCCAAAGGCCAGGTCACACGACTACCTTTCAACCCTCATCTTAGTTGACCTCTGTAGCATTGAAGGCTGTTGACTCTCCTCTTCAGCTTCTCCTGTCTTGCTGGCTTCACCTTTTCAGCCTCCTCTTTCTGACCACGTAACCCTAAATCTGAGAGGCTCTGCCCACACCCTTGGCTGCACTTCCTCTGAATCCACACCTCCCACCCTCCCAGCACCTCTGCGTTCTGATAACTATTGTTGCAGCTGTGAACTTTAGTCTTCCAACTCTTATGTGAAGGAAACAGCACACTTTTTGACTTTTTAAAATCATCTTTAATCTGACATTGAGCCCTATTCTACTGAGCTGACAGGAAGTTATCTCAGTAATTGTAGAGTGCTCTCCATTCCACAGAGCGGTGTGCCAAGGTCAGCTCCTGAGAGGCATGCCAGGCAAAGGCATTGGTCTTTGGCTGATGCTGATAACTGCAGAGGTGCCCCCCCACCCCCTCCAGCCTTGTGAAGGTCCAGTGTCCTTGGGCATAGACCAAAGGAATCTTTGGCAAAGTGAATGCTCCTGGGCCTGCAGTCCAGTCTTCCTAACTACACCGACCAACTATCCTCCTTGCAGACTTGTCAGTGCCCCCAGTGAGCTGACACAGAGCAGCATTTAGATCCCAGTGTTCTGGAAGCTGCTGGTATTTCCTCCCTCCCACTTCCAGAGGCAAGTCTCTTCTCTCTCCTCTTGCAACTCTCAAAGCCTTCACCCCACGAACACCGAGCATAGACAGCTCGTGTGTTTTTTACCCTGCAAAAACATCTCAGGAAAGGAACTAGGCCTGGCCACCTGCTTGGACTGCAGAGGAGGAGAAAGTATACCAAACAAAACGCAAATACTGTTGGGAGTCTGGAGGTGGGTTTCAATACATGACACTGTCTCTTCTCCCTCGTGAGTTTGTAGGAGGCAGACGCAGATCAAAACGTTCGCCTTATTACTCATAGAACAGATCGGAGCCTCTGGCCGACTCCAAAAGGCTCGCTGTGTACACAAGCACCCCCAGGCCCCCAGGCCCAGCGCAGCCGCGGCCACGTGTCAGGAGGCTGCAAAGGGAGCCAGAGCCAGCCTCAGGGCCAGGCTGCGCATGCTCAGTCCTTCCTCCCGCGGGTACACCGCCCCTCTGGGCCAGCCCGAGGGCTAGGGTGCAGGGACCAGCGCGCTCCTGCCGCTGCGGATCCCCTCTCGGGAGGCTGGGAGCTGAGGGTCCCCCTAACAGACATGAATAGGGATGACTCTGCTTTCTGTGAAACCCGGACATCCAGCCAAGCCCTCTCTCCTGGGCTGAGGACCACTGGAGAGTGTTTCCCGTGGTCGACTGTACATCTCCACGTAGACAAACGTCACCAGCTGAAAGTCAGCGCCGCCCACTCTGAATTCAAGATCCTAACCCTCCCCTGATCTGACTTGATGACGATACAATCTGCCTTCCAACCCAAGGAAGGTGGGTACCATCCTCTACTCTTTAATCCAGTTTGTCAACAGATCCCATCCGCCTACACTCGAAAGCTCAGAAACGCCCTCCTTCACGCTACCTTAGTTTCCCCTCTCCCCATCTCTTAGCTAGACGGTAGCAGGAGCCTCTTCACTGTCTCCATGGCTTTGTCTCTCCCTCCCCTCCATGGAAAGTGGGACTCTGCCTACATTTCCAGCCTCTTCCTATACGTTTCCCCCAAATGCCACCAATACTCCCTTCACACGACCCTGCTATGAGAACCCCCATCCTTTGCACGCACGGTTTCCTCTGTACTGTTTTCCACCCTTTAACTTTACATCCCCTCACCCCAAACACACACACACACACAACTTTTTGCCTGGAAAACTCCGAATTGTCCTACTACACTCAACCCTGGGGATATTTATTCTTCCCTAACACCATCCCTGACCACGGCAGAATTAAGGGGTCCCTTTGCTGTGCTTCCAACAGCACAGCACATCCTAGATGTTTGTCAGCTAACTTTCCACCAGTGTGAGGGGTCCTTCAGTTTGTGCCCTGGCTGCCTACCTTAATGCCTGGTGGATTTTAGGGGTTTGATAAACATTTAGGGAATGAATGGGGCTAGTGGACTAGCCCCATCATCTTAGCCTTGTCAAACTCATCTCATCCTTTCTTTTCTCCGTCCCCACCTCCTTCACCTGGTGACCTTGGTGCAGGTGATTGGTTGCAGAGCTCACAGGGAATTTAATGGTGCTTTCCCTCCATAGTGCTCAGCTGGAGGCAGGCACAGCAGGCGTCTCCGCAGGACTGAGTGGGCTTTGCTGGGGGAGTGACTGCTTTGTGCAACTTCAGGGCCTCCTGCAAATCAGACTCTATCGTCTTCACTTCCTGTGCTTAGGGAGATTAGATACTGCCTAATCAACTCCAGTTTGTTTTTTTTCTTTTCTTTTCTTAATATTTGAAATTACCAAGTACCAGTTGCCATCCTAGTGGGTGGCTTTCAGAAATCCCCTCTTTTCTGGTGTTTGACTTCTTGTGAGTTTCAAGAAACCAATCTATTTGGAAAGAACCTGCACTTAGAAGTTCTTTGAACTACTGTGAAGCCCTGGCAGGAAGTGACTTGGGATCTGGGTTAGACAGTCTTGTCTCACTCCTAGCAGAGGTGGGAGTAATGAGATATAGGTGCATTTGGGTGCTGGGATGGCCATCATTCCTGTGGCCATCTCTCCATGTGTGGCCCATTCTCCAGATCTAGTCTGATCTGAAATCAGGATGTCTGTTTCCTCTGTAGAAAGCATTACACATTGGTGGTGCACTCGGCAAGGCATTCTGTGACTCCTGGGCCAGCAGAAGTGGATCTGATAACATTTCTAATTTCAGCTAATCTATTATAATCTTTAAGTGGACTGAAGAACAACTCAGTGAAATGTTATAAGAATTCAATGAGTCTCACACATTTCTCTAGTTAAAACAACTTCTGAGAAGTATGTTGGGAGAAGGGCAGGGGCCACATGTCTCCACACCATTGCCTGGGAGGTGGAGATCTATTATTCCTTCAGTCTGGCTGGGGAGACAGACACTTGCCTTCTGCCCTGATTCTTGTGATGTCTTTTTAGGAAGGGGGATGCCCATTGTGGGTGAAGTGCCATGTAGTGCCTGGCATAGCTATTTCTTGTAACTCATAATGCCTCCAAGTGATCTACTAAGCTCCACTGTATGCCAGGAACTCTTGGATTGCATCTTTTAATTCATTTAGCAACTCTTTGAAGTAGGTTCGGTTATTATAATCATTATTTTTTCAGAAGGGAAAACTGAAGTACTGAGAGTTTAACATCCACAGTTCCTCACCATCAATAAGTAAATGCCAGAGGTGGAATTTCAGCCTGGGCAGTCAAACTACACAGCCGCTTAAACACTTCACTATACTTTTCCTATGAAATGGGTATTGATGTTCCCACTTCACAAATTAGTAACCTGGAACTAAAAGAGGTGAAGTAATTTGCCCAAGTTCCCATAAGTGGTAAGAGATTTAGCTGAGGTATCTACCTAGGTCTACCTGCTTCGAAGTCTACAACATTCTCCTCCCCCAGACAGTGGATATACTAGTTTAAAAGTCAAAGTTCTACAAGTCTTCTTTTTTAAAAAGAAAAAAAGTCATCTATCTTCCTCTTTCTTATTCTTTATTTCTGCCCCCAGAGGCAACCACTTTCAACATTTTAAGGCTTTTCTTCTATTATTTACTTACATATTTCTAAATAACTTGTTTATACTATTCTAGATTTTTTCAGTTTTAGATATTTTCTACTTACTACCACTGAAGATGAGGATTTAATTCTCTTATACCCTGTCCTCCCTCACTCCCCCATCCCTCAATCGTTACAATTTTTGGCTAGTTCAGTATTATCTACTTTTTTTTTTTGAGACAAACACTTGCTTTGTCACCCAGACTGGAGTGCAGTGGTGCAATAATAACTCACTGAACCTCCAACTCCTGGGCTCAACTGATCCTCTCACCTTGGCCTCCCAAAGTGCTGGGGTTACAGGTGTGAGCCACCATGCCTGGCCTCTACTTACATTATTAAGAAGACTGTGAATATTCACAGCTGAACCATGGGATATAATACTGTAGTTACATTTCATTTTATTTATTTTTGGATTTCTCTGAAATTAAATTGTAACATTAAAAAGAATTTACTTAGTTGTTCTCAAGCTCTTTGATAGAGTGTTAATACCTTCTCACTATGTCTAAGCATATCAGGTAAACCTTCATTTTCTTTCTTTTTTTCTTCTTTTTGGTGATATTCCTCCTGGATCCCTTTGTCTTTCTGCTCCAACCTAGTCTGATGGAATGCTACATTGCTTTTATCCTAGGAGATTAATTGTCTGTCTACCCTATTTGAAAAGTGCTGCTGATCTTTTGGAATATTTTCATGTCATAGCTACCCTATGAGGTTTGAAGGGCAAGTATTTCAGATGGGAGAACACAAAGACGGGGGAGTTAAGTGTCAGTTACACAGATGTAAGTGGCAGAGCCAGGCTAGAAATGGGCTTTCTGCGGGAGGCCACAGTGCCCCCTGTGTCTTGACACAAACAACCATTTGTTGCTGCTTGCCAGGCTACCTTCGAAAGTTCCAGATATGGAACTATGTAGGGTGGTGTTGATTGCTAAATGTAATAGTCTGATCATGATGCTGAATAAATGTGTCTTTTTTTTTTTTAATGTGCTGTGTAAAGTTAGTCTACTTTGAAGCCATTTTGGTAAACTTCCCCAAAAGTGTGAAGATAGAATTCCTTCAGGGTGATGCCTCCATCTGACTTCTTTCATAAATGAGGTATGTGGTTGAGCACTTGGATTTTGAATCTTACTTCCTGAGTCTGCCACTTAATAGTTATGCAATTTAAAATTGGTTATGTAATCTAAGTCTCAATTTCCTCATTTGTAAAATAAGGATAATAGGGTCATCATAAGGATTAAGTGCCATAATGTTTAAAAGGGCACATCGTAAATGCTTAGTACATGTTAAATGTCTTTATAATTATGGTCTGGAACTTCCCAGGAGATAGTAATACTTTTATTATTGGACCCCTATAATCTAGTATCCTTTCATTTCTGGATCATTTGGAACGTTATACGAGAGAGATTTGGGATGTTATACGAGAGCCGCGTACAATAGATTTTTCCAAATGAGTAGTTTATGCATCTCACTTGAGCAAATCTTGGTTGATAAGATATCTCTACCATTCTTCAGTTTATCCCAGTCCGCTGTGTATGACTGATGTCATCCCTTGGCCAGCTGAGGTCAACTGACCAATATTAAAATGAATACCTTCCAAATGTCCCAATTTGTGGTTTTTCATGATTTTTGGCTTTTATGGTTTTTCTTTGTTGCTGATTGATGCAAAGATGTTAAATTTTTTAGGTAAGAATTTTTCCTTGGGAGAAATGACTTTCTATACCTCATGTACTTCTCTTACTTCCTTCATACTACTGTCCTTTCTGGGACTGTTTGCAGTTAACAGTTTGCATTATAGAACAGACAGAATAAAGAAAGATGACCCACATTTGAGGTGAACTTTTGGGGAGAGAACTTCTAATGTAATACATTTCAAACTGCAGGTCATGACTCAAGACAGGCAGTAAAATCACCTTAATGAAATAACAAGCACTTTAAAAAAATGAAATAAAACAAAATCTCTATTACACCTCTAGTAAGGAAAAAATTTTGTGAACTTGTTTTAATTATATGTGCACATACATATATAAATTATATACACACGTTCATATATGTATGTATACATGTGCTGGTTTGCAGTATAAAATGTATTTCTTACTAAGGATTACAGTTGAAGTTTGGAAAATGTGTCTTAACAGTTGTTTTTGTTAAGTTTTGTTTGCCTTCTCTCCTCTTAGTTCCTTCATCAGGCTTCTCTTCAAGATAATCGAATTCAGATTAAGCAAAAAACTAAACAACTCCCCCAAACGAATATTGTTTTCCTCTTCAGCATTTTTTTGGCATTCACTACATAAAGAGTCGTGGATAAAGGTCACCATTCTCAAATATACAATCTTGTCAGGGGAAACAAACAAGTAAACTGAATATTACACAAGTTAAAATAATTTAAATGTTACAGGTGCAAGTAACATGTTGAAAAAGTAGAGTGATTCACTCTGGCCAGGATGTCATGGAAGTCTCTGTGCAGTGGGAGTGAAGAAGGAACAAACGAATCTGTAACTGGTTGTGATGCATTAGCTGTATACACCACTACACTCGAACCAGCCAAAATGTGTCTTTTTAAAGACTGTTCAGTAAACCATTTAGGTTAAAAGAGAGTTTTTAGAATAGGGAATTTAAAAGCACCACATTCTGTTTTGCCTTAATATTTGGATGCACAAAAAACCTGTTCTGCAATTTACATTATTCTAGAATTGCCCCAATCAGAAATTCATACTCCAGGGATGGTTAGCTGACAATCCAATCGGGATGCCCATACTCCACAAGTGACAATTGAAAGTCCCTGTTATCCATAACTCAGTCAATACAGGAGACTTTGCTAATTAGCTTAATGTGAAATGTGTTTCCACTGGTGACATGAATAGCTTGTTAATAATCCTAATGATGTGGACACAAGCACTCATTTGTGAATCCAGTACTAGTATGTGGATTGGCTAAAAACAAGCCACTGTCCCTTTTTACAAGGAGAGGTGTGAGAATGTAACAAACACCGTAACTTGTATGGATAATGCCCAAAGCTTGATTGCTAAACGCACCTGTGTCCAGCCATTAGTATTGAGGACTCAGGTTGCCTGATCCTGACTACAAGGACAACAGAGTTTTGCCCCCAGTACTTGACAGAGATGCCTCAAGTGGCCCTTCCATGAAAATGTGGTCAGATCACCTACAACAGAAAGCTGGGACACTTTGTTAAGCTTACAGAGCAGGTTGTATTTATTGAGCCACTGCTTGCTTTTAAATGTTTAATGCATGATTCTGTGTGAGGAAAATTGAATCTGAGCTTTGCTTTCATATTAAGTGGATACCATTATTTACCAAAAAGTGTCTGAGTGGTAAATGACCAAAATGGTTGTCAGTTTGAAAAATAGCTAAGACTTGAGTACTTCTGAGTTACTCCCAAATAATATCACTCAATCATCACCTATTTATCAAAGCAAGTTTATTTGATTACTTATTCCAGACAAATGAGGCTCGTGTATACAACCAAATAAAAGGCAGGAAAAATTATGAACTACACAAACAGCTATCCAGAAAGGAACAGCAGCTGCATTCATTTTACATAATACTGTGGAGTGATATAGCACCATTTACCTCAAAGATATCCTAAGTACTTTATAAGGTAATTGCCCAGGTTTTTGCTCAAATGCAGCAATAGCTTAAAAATTATAGCAAGCTGATGATCATCTTATGTTCAACTAATTTCAAATATAAAATTATATTGGAAAAATTATCTCAGAAAAAAACAGGGAATTTGGGAAGGATGTGACTTTGTACAATTCTTTTTAAAAATCTTAAGGAAATAGTTACCATTATTGAGACTGGTGGTTTTCTCCCATCATCAGTATTATTTGTTACTATCATCACGACCAATTTAAAGTCTAAAGTTTGGACAATAGGTAGTTGTTTATTTAAACACACACACAATTTTATTTATACAAAAAATATTTTTTATTGTTCTAGTTGGTCTGTTCTGGCCTGAACCACAAACATGGAGGAGCAAGAGAGGACTTTAATTCTGTGGAACTCAAAGGATTAGGATCTTTAATGATCAATTCTATTTTCTACCATTTCTAATGCCCATTCTAAGCTATTGTACTCTAACCAGTATTAGGTGGAAATTTGTTGAACTAAAGTTTCACCCTGTTAATGAATATAAATTATCATGTGGACATATGTAAATCTGATAACCATAATTTGTCTAAATGCTGAGGACTTCATGGTTTCAACTGAAGTATATAAACAGAAATTTGGTGTTCCAGAGTCCTTCATCAGCCCGTTTTACTACAGTTAAGAGCTGTGGTATATTTTCAGAAATATATATACCACAACAAAATCGAATGAAGGAAATTCTAAATATTACAGAATTATTCAATCCTGGTGATTCCTAACCCTTACCCCACTATTTTTTGGGTCATGAACCACTTTGAGAAGCTGATGAAAGCTATGAACTTTCCCCAGAAAAATGCATATAAACAAAAACTTCTTATACACAATTACAAAGGATTCCCTAAGGGTTCATGATCCCAAGTTAGGAATTCCTATTTCAAAGCTGTGGTACATAGTTTAACCCATTTTGACATGGTCCATCTTGAATTATTGCTACTATAGTAAGCATTTTAATACTGCTCAATTGGTGCCTTAAGAGAAAGTTGCTCTTATTTTAAGCACTAACAGACTTTTCAAATTTATTCTCCTGTACCAACTTTGCAAAGTTTTAAGCCATGTACCTCCTATCTTGAATTAGTTTAAGTATCTAAGGTTTAAACTAGTATATAATTGCTTTCCTTTCACGTATACTATTCTTCAGAGCTAGTTACTGAAAAATAAGATTGAAACTTAATACCCTTGTGAAAATGAACATGTCTATATATTGAAGAACAAGTTATATGAATTTATAAAATATATTTCTAGGTACAGTTTCATACTTGAAAACAAACTCATGTACTTAGTGCCTCTGATCATGATCCCAGTCCATACCTTCTCCTTTTACCTAATTGTAACCAGTACAATGGAAGCCCCTTACTATGGTAACAAAATGTACTGAAAGTTCTACCTACTCTCATCAGGATAGAAAACACTTTATTTCTGACAAACTCACCATCTCAAAAGTATCTAATCAATTCCTCAGTTACCAAATAGGTTGAAGAATATTATCTTTGAGGGTTCTAATGTTGAATCATTGAACATGTCTTGGTTGTTGAATGGACTCTTAATCCAAGAGAAATGACTATACTATAGTACAAGGGATAGGCTTATTGCTTTCTTTTTAAAGAAAAATTCCACTAGTCACTCCAAAGAATCTGTTTATATAATAGGGTAAACGTGGATATATAGGGAATTCTTAAAGAGACTTAAAAGGCCAATTTAAAAGCAGGGGATATTAAATAGAGAAACTGACACACATCAAGTATATAAAATTTAATCAAATCCCTTACTAAATAATTTTTCAAAAGTTGAAGTCAGGTAACAATTATTCAGTCTTTTCATAATTGTTCACTTTTGCTCAGATAGAATATTTGTAGAATAAATCCCAAAATATTTGAATAAAGGAAAAGGGTCAGTTAAGAGAACAGCTTTGCCAAGGAAGCTACAACCTGGTTATGGGATTTCATTCTTGTCTTTTCCTATATAAAAAGTGAATAACAAAACAATCATTTTTTCCTTGCTCTTCTATACTTCTAAGACATTTTTCCATGTTTTCCTCTGTATAAGTTAAACACTAGCTTTTGCATTTCAGAGACCTAGCAATCAGGGAACAGGAGTGAGAAAGGGAGGATACTGCTCTCAATCAAAATGCAAGAATTTCAACTCAATGGTAAAGAGCTTGCAAGAGAAAACGGATTACTATTTCTCCACTGGCTAGATGGCGTCCTATAAAATACACAATCAGGTATTCCCCCAGCCCCAACTGTTCAATGTAACATTTTGTGTTTTTCCTATTGGACCTACTCCTAAATGCTGAGTGAAAGCTGAAGAAGGTAATATATACTGGCATTCCTGGCTGTGAAATCTATAATTTTCATTTTAAATATAATAATTCAAGCATAATCCATATTTAAAAAATTAGACTAAAGAGAGACAGTAAAGGTTTTAAAGGTTTCTCTTTGAAAAGATGGTATCTTACAGTACATACAAAAATACTCTGAAAATACATACGACTTCATTTACAAAACACTGAATCAACATATTACAAGAAGAATTACATGGTTATGGATTTAATAAACTGAGCATGCGTTCATGAAACTTAAAAAATATTAAGAAATGCATTGAAAAAAGCAGTGTAAAAAAGACAACTCATATAGTTAAATAAAAACTACAAAGGTCCTGAGCCAATTAATGGTTGGTAACAATGTCATTCAAAAATGCCTTTAAGTTTCAATAAAATCCACTGCTTATTTCTGCATGCCTAGTCTGTGAAGAAACTGTTTGAAGTTGTGGGGTAAATAATGGTCAGGAGTTATCATGCCGAGTTAATTTTACACCTCAAAAATACAAGTTTGCCATACTTAAGGGTATCTTATTGTTGATGCTGCAATGAGTTGCTCCTCAGTAAAAAATACCAGTCAACTAACAAGAATGGCATGAGATAGGATATGTAACAATTTCACCATTCATATACTGACTTTCAGTATCCTGGTTATATTTTGATTTTTAATAAAGATGCATTTCAAAGGCCTCCATGGGAGGCAAAATATAGAGAATTTATGGTGCCCAACTCTTATGTAATCACTGGACTAATCCTCCCTGGTAACTATGCAACATTTGGACAGAAAGGCACAAAAAAATAAAAGCTTAAATATTCCATGTGCCAATCTGGAAAAAAAATAATTTAAATTAACAGAACAGACAGTACATCTACACAAATGAGGAAAGCAGAAAAGATACCTCACATTCATTTATCTCAGGTTTCACAAAGTGGCTTCAATGTGAAAATAAATGTGTTAACATTTGGAAAATTACAAGACAATTTTTTTTTTGTTTTCAACTTTTTCAGCTCTATACAATGATTACAACATAAGAATTAAAAAAAAAAAAAAAAAAAAAGGAAGAGTTCAGGACTTGTTTTATCGGTGTCCAAGTGGCCAAGAACTGGTTCCCATAACAGAGAAACAAGCATCGAAAGTTAAGGCAGTAAAACCTCCAAATGCAAAGCCATAATACTGTAGATGACAATTTGATATTAGGTGATCTTCAGAAGTGTATGTAGCAATCAGTGAGAGAATGCTACAGCATCTGCAGGTCAAAGTGTGAGAGTTCAAAACCACTTCAAGGTCGTTAGGCTGATGACTGTAACTTTCACCTGGTTTTATGTGTGACAGCCACTTCTATTTGAAAAAGAGTGGCTGCATCTATGCCACTAAATGATTGCTTGTTCACTTAAGTGAGGAGGCACTGCTTTTACCGATTAAGGGTCAGTCGAATGGAATTTTTGATGACACGGATGTTATTTGCTGGAACTGGTGATGATGAATCTGGTAATTCTTTACTGGGCAGTCTCTATTAGGAAAAAATAGGAACAAAAAAGGAAAAGCACATATATATTATGAAGACACAACTAGTTAAATCAGCCACAAAACTCCCAAGTTTTTCTCCAAATCCTTTGAGCTCCTAAACACTCAAGTTTATGTGTTGAATATTTCCTTCCAGTAGTCACACATGTTTCTTGCTTTTGAAACTTTTTTCCTTTTTACAGTCAAAGGAGAAAAGCAGATGGACGGATAAGAGAAAGGGTAGAAGTGGCAGGAGTGTGAACAGGTACAGGAAAAGAAGACTTTGTAAACCAATGGCCATGTCAGGAATAAGAAATGCATAAAGAATGCAGGCCTCCTTAAAGTCAGGCAATGGTAAAGAGAAATAGGAAGTGCATGGTGACTAAATCCTCTTGGGACATGAGGTAAAAAATGTGTGTTGTGAAGGAAAAGTTGGTTATTTGAGAGTTAAGTCCTTCAGTTAGTTTCTATAATACATTAATGGAGAAGAATACTATAACTCAATTGTGAGATACTTAAGTTTTCAGTAAAACTGAACTTTGTAATCAAGCTAAGTAACTTTGGTGATGGTGAAATTCAGGGACATCTGTTTGAGGGATTCTGAGGGTATCAAAGGTTATTATATAATGAAGATAAAAATCCAAGAAATTGAGAAGCAAAGAAAGACTCCTAACATACAGACTTGTGTGGGATGGAAATAGTATCTTAGTTTCTTGTCAAGAGATGACTACCTAATCTTCTTTTTGTGTTACCTTGATTAAACAAATATCTGTATCATATCCACATCCATTCAAAAAATTATGAAAACTTTTAAGGCTACATAAAAGTACAGAATAGGGCTATGGAGACTTAGATGCCATAACCAAGTATCAGACATTATTAAAATTTTGCCACATTTACTTGGTATATCCACTTACCCTTTACTTGAAATATTTTAAAATCTAGACATCTCATTTTACTCTCTTATACTTAAACATGTCAAAATTTTTTCTTCCATTACCACACATAATATAATTCATATTTTTTGTAACTCAGTTTTTGTGTTTCTGGTTTTTTTTTTGAGACATAGTCTTGCTCTTGTCACCCAGGCTAGAGTACAGTGTCCAGTGGAGTCATCATAGTCATCATAGTTATGATAGTCATCATAGCTCACAACCTCAAACCCCTGGGTCAAGCTATTCTCCTGTCTCAGCCTCTCAAGTAGCTGGGACTACGATGCACACCACCACGCCCAGCCAATTTACCAAGAATGGCCTGTAACTCAGTCTTCTGTTAAATGAGAAATCTTACAAATGCTACAACTAACAGGCTGTGAGGATAATATTTTGCTTTAAAATGGCTAATACATCCTGGGTAACCTGGCAGGGTGAAGCTGATTGTGATGAGAAACTTTATTCTTTAATGGGAGGGGTGAAAACAAGGCATTGCATTCCCTGTATACTCTCAGAGAAGGGCTTTCTCTGATTTACAAAAGGCTGCTTTTTGAGCATAGTTTCAATAGTAATTCTTCAAAGAACAAAATTTGAAATTACAATTTAGGAGCTCTTTAGCTTGTGGTCTAAAGATATTTACTATGTACACTGCTACATTTGGTTCCTCCAAAATATTAACATGCATGGTTCCTAATTATTGGGCCTAAATTTTGACTGTAAGCAGTGGTCTAAAACAAAAGATAAACTATCAGGTGCTGGTAAGAAATTCATGTGCGGGCCAGACGCGGTGGCTCACGGCTGTAATCCTAGCATTCTGGAAGGCTGAGATGGGCGGATTGTTTGAGCTCAGGAGTTGGAGACCAGCCTGAGCAAGAGCAAGACCCTGTCTCTAAAAAGAAAAAAATTCCTGTGCTAAGCACCCAACTGCTTCTTTAAAGAGAAATAAAAATAAAGTGTAAACATAAATAAATCATAAAGTCTTCTTTAGCTACTCCCTTTTCAAGACTTTTGAGGTACACACATTAGGACTATACACTTTGTTTGCTATCTCCAACTCCAATCCCTAACTACAGTGCTTATCCTTGAGGATAGGGACAAAAATCTTATCCATTTCCAGTGCTAGGCTCTTAATAGTCTTTTGGTACTTATAGATTACCTATGAGTTTTTACCTAGGAATAAGATTATCTGTTACCTTTTTGCGTGATGTATCAATAGTTGGAATAGGCATAGATTCTCCTCCAATGGTATCCTAAAAACAGAAGATTATAAGTGAAAACTTTCTTTCCTATATGCAAATGCTTATTCCTACTTGAAATAAAACACAAGTAGACCCGACAGTAGATCCGAACCCGACAGTAGGACCAAAACCTGACAGATCTAATCTGATCTACTTTCTAATATAGTACTTTTCCTGATACATGCCTCTTTAAAGTAAATATTCTGAAGCACACTATTTTTTTTCCAGACAGAGTCTCACTTTATTGCCCGGGCTAGAGTGCCATGGCGTCAGCCTAGCTCACAGCAACCTCAAACTCCTGGGCTCAAGCAATCCTTCTGCCTCAGCCTCCCGAGTAGCTGAGACTACAGGCATGTGCCACCATGCCTGGCTAATTTTTTCTATATATATTAGTTGTCCAATTAATTTCTTTCTATTTTTAGTAGAGACAAGGTCTGGCTCTTGCCCAGGCTGGTTTTGAACTCCTGACCTTGAATGATCCACCTGCCTCGGCCTCCCAGAGTACAAGGATTACAGACATGAGCCACTGCGCCTGGCCTGAAGCACACTATTAATATATTTACCATTGATTTTCTTTTTCTCTCTTCAGCAGCACGGGAGTCCTTAAATGTTGATTCAAGTCGAATAAACTAAAATTAAAACATTAAAATGAGTTGCTAGTACATACCTGCAAAAAACATATAAATCTATATAAACTGGGAGACTAGTGATTAGGCTATCATCAAAAACTATTACAAACATGGATTGGGAAGGAAGAGAATTTAAATTAGATTGAATTCAACTGCTACCCTTAATTTCTACAGTTTGAGTGATCTTTTCATCAAGTCAAATTCTAACAAATAAAATATAGTTTTACCACCACCTACTGGAAGCAGAGGAAATCAACATTATAAAACACAAGAAATAAGATAATTTAGATACCAATAATGACTTCTGTGTAAATCATGGAGAAACTTAGACTAATCATTCAAATTTTGACACATTAATAATATGAATTTAGAGTGAGCAATTAATATTACTCCTTTAGGGTTTGGGTAAATATTCTTTCCAAACAGTCAACTCCTAGGGAACACTAACATAACTATGGAGAATTTTAAGTTTCTTTAGTAGTAAGTTAACTTAAAAAAAATCAACTATCAAATCACTACTAAAGTTTTAGCTTTACCTTTTCTATGTCTTTCAACCTCTTAGAAGACCCATCTATGGATGGAGAATGGGATCTCTTGGGTGTAACATTCTTAGCTATGTTTGACATTCCATTCAGATGTGGTTGTCCCTGGGCAGGGTTGTGGGGTGTTGTAATTCTAGGAATGACATTTCGTCCTACTACAGTAGGAATGGTGCACACAGTTGGGGGTGATACAGCTTTTACTGTAGAGTCAACTTCTGAAAAGGAAGGAAAAGATTTTAATAACTAAATATTTATGTAGTAGAATAATTAACAATAAAAGTTTAGATACCTACTTGCACCAATGACTGGAATGGACAGCCCTTGTGCTGGTGGGACACTCTGTGGCTTCTCCACAATTATAGCAGCAGGTTCAGCACTACTCCTAATAAAAGGGTTAAATTATCATCATTAAATGATTTAAATATTACTTATTTAAAACATTCTTATTATACCATTTAGGAACACTTTCTTTAAAGTACTCCTACTTAAACATTGCATTGAAGGAAAAGGGGGGAAAAAGGCAAAGGATCCAGTGAAAATTAAGAGAAAAATTTAAGCAGAAAATTTGTACAGTTCTGTGTACTTATCTAATCCCATATGCTCATAACCCTATACCAGCTCCTATGGGATGCCCACAAATTGTTAGGTATTTCTAAATAGAAACTGACTAGCAGCTTATAAAATAAAATCTTTTAACAATTAAAAAAAGCCATTTAGCAAAGGTATAGAAAAATTTACATTATCCTCAAATAAACAGAAGACTGAAAGGACAAATTTGAAATACAAACCTTTCCACTTCTCCGGCAGAAGGGCTATCAGGCTTGGAAGATTTGTTTGTAGACACTGGGGAACTGAAAGGTGTTCCATTATCAGTGTCTCTGGAGCTATCCAGACAATTGCAATCCAGAGATGATCTTTTGGATGGAAGTCCGCCTGAACTTCGACTGACATCAGAGAGACTTTGCTGAAAGAGGTGAAAGCTTTTAGGATTTCAAAAAGCAAATGAGAACATAAAGACTAGTTACAATTCTGAAATACATATAAGCAAATTATCTTCATTAATGAAGATGAGATTTTAGTCCTAGATTGGATTGTCAATACCATCCTTAATTCCTTAATAGGTTTGGGAGCTGTAAGAATGTAAATTTAGTCCCAGATCATTCCTCTGAGTGGAACCACACCAGAGAGTTAAGATTACAAACTCACCTTTTTCTTCTTTTGAAGAATCTCTGCAGGAAGGTAGTGATGAAGTTGTTTTTTCTTTACATGAGTTGCTTCAATTTTCATTCCCTCCTTTAGCATGTTTATATTGTTTGCTTGTCTATACACTGTAACAATGTTAATATGTTAAATGGGAAAATTCTTTCTGAACCAAGGGCTGTCTGATTTTTCTGAAATACATTTATCTTCAATATCTCCCCACACCACCACCACCACCACCACCTATGCACCCACCCACACAAGCATGCATGCATACACCTCTCTTAGAAAACAAATATTCGTAAAACATTTCTATCATGTCGCAATTCAAGAATCAACTCATTTTTCCATGTCCATATTCTAATAGTCCATATTCTCATAGTCAAATCTCATTAACAAAATAAATGTATCGAAAAAAAGTTTTATTGTTACTATTTTCCCAAAAGGCAATCTCTCCTCATAATTACTTGCCCAAGTCTAAGCTAATTCTTATACCAAATATCCAAGATGCAATTCAAGCTGTCCTCCATGAGGCTTTACTATTGTAGCTCACACCAGTCATATAATGTCAGGCATCAGAAGCCATCTACATACAAGCATGTCCTTGAAGTACAGGTAGAAAATGAGGCTCAATAGCTCTGAATACTTTGCTGAGATCATAATACATACAGCCCTAGATTCCCACTGCAGTGCTTTTCACACCTTATAAGAAAATCAGTTTTATTAACTACCACACAAATTTCTTAATATATTTTAATTGTGAATACCTAATTAGATTATAAGCCCACTGAAGCCAGAGATGGGAGGCTTGTTTTGTATAGCAATTACTGTGAAATGTGGTAAATTGTTTGATCTCTTAAGGCCTCAAGTTTCCTCATCTGGAAGAGAACATTTTATAAATCTATTAATAACAGAGCTTTTCAACCTTTTTTTTTTTTTTTTGAGACAGAGTCTCACTTTGTTGCCCAAGCTAGAGTAACTGCTGTGGCATCAGCCTAGCTCACAGCAACCTCAAACTCCTGGGCTCAAGCGATCCTTCTGCCTCAGCCTCCTTAGTAGCTGGGACTACAGGCACGTGCCACCATGCCCAGCTAATTTTTTCTATATATATTAGTTGGCCAATTAATTTCTTTCTAATTATAGTAGAGACGGGGTCTCGCTCTTGCTCAGGCTGGTTTCGAACTCCCGACCTCGAGCAATCTGCCTGCCTCAGCCTCCCAGAGTGCTAGGATTACAGGCGTGAGCTACTGCGCCCAGCCTCCAACCTTCTTTTTGAAAAATTGGAGCCCGAATTAGAATGGGGAAATTTATATCTAATGTAATGTTGTAACTAATATTACATTAATGCAATAAAAGAATTGCTTGTTCAAGTTACACATTCTCTGGCTCCATCCTCAGAGTGTGATTTAGTGGTTCTAAGAGGAAGCACAAGAATCTGCATTTTCATGATAAATGTGAGAGCCAGTACAAAAGGATTTAGGAAATTCAGATGCGCCCAACCAAGAATATTAACAGTATGAATGTATACTATTCCAGATTACTGACAACCCCAAATTTATAACAGATAAACTAAGATATTCCAGAGAGGTGTTATTAGAGAGCTAGCTGTGAAAGACATTCCTTTCATTTATCCTGAAACATATTCAGCAAGTCTGTACCTACTGATACTTCACATAAAAAACATAAAAATCAAGTCATCTTTATGACTGCGACTACAAACCCCGACTGTGTACATAAGAACCACCAGCAGAGTTTTAGTTTCTTTCTTTTTGTTTTAAAACAAATAATATGCTCACATGGTACAAAACTCAAAAAGGGTTTAAGAGTATTCAGTGAAGTCTCTTTACCACTGTTCCCTAGAAGCTGGTTCCCTGACCTAGAAGCAACCACCTTTGTCAGTTTCTTTTAAAACTATGTATCCTTCCAGAGATATTCTATACATTTGTAAGCAAACAGATATATATTTTTTTTTTCTTATTTATATAAATGGTAGTGCAGTATACACATTCTTCTACAATTTTTCCCCCCACTTACTATGCCTTCAAAATTATTTGACATGCCTTTTGTTTTTTAATAGCAATATGGATGTATGGCATTCACTTAACTAATTGTGGAACTTTAAAACAATATAGCTTTATCCTAGGCAGATGACACCGAGTTATAGCCAGAGTTGAGAACCACAGTCCTATGTTGACAAAGTCTTACCTGTATCAGTAAATGACTGTATATCATATGTCAGGTCTATGTTGACACTTTCTGCATTTTCTACTCTCCGAAAAATTATTCCGAGGAACCACATTGATACGTAATTGTTGCTATAAAGTATAAAGTAAAATTTAAGAATTTCCATTAACTTTAAATAATTTTATAGATAATATTTCATAACTAGAACTTGGTCTCTGTGTCTCTATCTCATAAATATAGATTACAGTGGATTGGCCAAATTCTTAAAACTGATATCCTGAACACTGGTAAGTTATCTGTGTCCTTCTAAAGAGGATTAAGTGGCTTTGAAAATGACTTGAATCTATACTTAAGGATGTTCAAATTATGATGGAGTTTTTGCTAGGGTCTGTGGGCTATCAAAGTTGTGTGTACTTATCTGTAAAGCACGGCCACTCACACTCAAACATATAATGTATCACACATCCCCATCAATGGCTGTTAAACAACAATCTCACATTCTCGGGTGATAATTAATGTTGCAAAAAAATAAAACAGACAATCTCACAATTGATCTGAAACAATGCATATGTCAAATAACATTATATAAGAAATATAATATTAAAAAACAATTAACTTACTCTTTATGATGTTCCTTATTTCCTGGGAATGACTGGGGATTTACATGGGCAAGTGTAATAAATTCATTCCGTTCCAAGTTTCCAACGAGTACACGAATTTTAGATTCTACTAATCCAACCCTAAAATAAACAATGGTAAAGATTTTTCTTATGATCATATTAAATTTGAAAGCTACACGCAAGTAAACCAAACAGCATGTTAGCTATGAAGCTTTACATGTTCATTTAAGAAATTCAGTCCAGTATATTAGAAACTCTGTTTAAAATACCATTCAGGTAAATGACAAGTTAATTTCTGTGTTCTCTTTTTTATTTTTTTTAGAAGATCAAATCTATTTAATGTATTTATGACTCTATAATATCCTGCCTTAGTTAAGACTATAGTCATAACTTGAGCATAAACAAAAACTGTTGGTTAATCTGGTCCTGAAATTTTTTCCACCTTCAAATCCTATATATTTAAATAATGTGAACAAAAAAACTAATAATAATAATTTATGAAATAATCATGTTCTGATTTTCACAAATACTAGACCTTGCATTTGAAAGAGAACTGACTAAATTCAGAGCAGATACTACTAAAATATACAGTTTCATCAGATTTCTGCAACTGCATTTTCTACCTACTTCAGCTGTATTAACTTATTAATGACTATGAATTAGAATAACTTATTCACCATAATTGTATGTGCTTCAACAGTAAATATACAAAAGTCTGAGCTATTCCAGTGTTAATGAAATGAAAGGTTAGCAAATGTTTTCTGTAAAGAGTCAGATAGTAAATATCTTAGGCTTTTTGGGCCATACAGTCTCTGTTACAACTTATTCAACCTTGGTGTGAAGCATGAGGCAGCCAGAGACAATATATAAACAAACAAGTATGGCTATGTTCCAACAAAACTTTATTAAAAAATAGGTGACAGACTGAATCGGGCCCAGACTAGTATTCTGACCCCTGATCTAAACAACTAAACATTGTTTTATTGAAAGGATTTTTGTCAGAGTCCCTTTAATTACCAGTGAAATAAGCATTAAACTCTTGAAGCAAAAATCAGACACTATTGTTGTGTTTTACTTTTCCAGAAGTTAGACCCAGGGGAAATACAACCATCTCTGCTGGCCTAAGAGCTTCTGCCTGATTAAGCCAGGGATGTGAATATACTGAAGCCAGGAGGGGTAAATTTAGATGCACTAGAAAGCATACACTGCTCCTTGACCAAAAATATCTCCTATCTGTTGACAGAGGCTTAAAATTCTGAAACCTTTCATGCCACCGTTTCCTAAATTAAAAGGATATATATAAATGCCCTGTCTTTTGAATTTTGATGGAAGTAAACGTGATAGCAAGAATGGAAAACTCAGTAAGGGGCTAGATATCAGAATCATCTACCTCTCTCAAAATTTTGCTTAAATCTGACTCTTAGCAACAAAAAGCAAAATCTTTACTTGTATCTTTATCTTATGTCACTCCTGATTCTAAAACATTACTTTGATGCCACAGTTTTAACATTGATCCGCCATGGTCATATAAAACAGTCACCAATAAGATATAATATTTTGAAAATCAAACAAGTTTATAAATGGTAAAGCTCCATATAAACATGTTACTGTCACCACATAGTAGACAGAGAACTTGAAATAGAAGTCTTACCACTCTAGATGGTTTTCTTCTGTTGACGCACTAGCAGTCAATACTATATAATGTCTACGAAGAATTTTCAGCAACAATCAGAAAAAAAGAGCCAGAAAAATTGTTAGGGTCTGCTTTTCCATCATCCCTTTGTTTTTTTCCTCCCTCCCAATGAAAAAAAAAGCTAATACAGGCAAATAGTTTATAAAAATTAAAATATGCTGCTTTTCACAAAACTAATGCTAGATCCTGCAATTAAAAAACAATTCACTTTTAAAAATCACTAATACTAGATATTACTAATATAAAGAAACTCTCTTATCACTTAGGATTTCTGTTTAACTTCTATTCTCTACCTTGCTTAAGAAATATAAGTAACAGCTGTCACCTCTGATATATCAACTTTAACATTCTTCTTAAAAACACATACACACATAATACAAAATTTCAAATACCTATACTTTTGAAAGAAATTTGGTGGCTCAAGTAGTTTGGACCAATCTGATTTCCCTTGAAGAATTTCATCTGTGACTGCCAGACCTAAAAAAAAATAAAGACTGATTTTCAAAATTGACCAGCTCTTAAATCACTGTACCTCCAAATTTCAAATCCCACCAAATTCCTGAGTAACAAAATGTAAATATATTATGCTGTTTCTCAGAACACAAAAAATTAAATTCAACAAGACTGGGTTGGCTCAACTTTCGGTCTTAAAATTATCACATATGCTTTGGAAAACTAATTACTAAGGGGAAAAAAAAAACATATTTGAGAGATTTTTTTCTTTCCTTTTTAAGAGACAGGGTCTTGCTCTGTTGCCCAGGCTGGAGCACAGTGGCTATGATCATCGCTCACTGCACCCTCAAACTCCTAGGCTCAAGCAATCCTCCTGCCTTAGCTTCCTGAGTAGCCGAGACTACAGGCAGATGCCACCACACCCAGCTAATTTTTTTCATATTTTTACAGACGAGGTCTTGCTATGTTGCCCAGACAGCATCGAACTCCTAGCCTCAAGCGATCCTCCCGCCACAGCCCCTGAGTCACTAGGATTACAGGCATGTGCCACCTTGCCTGGCTGAAAGCATTTTAGTAATAATAGGTGTTATATAACAATAACTGCCAATTTACAGCTGCATTAGAGAATAAAATTGTTGTCAACCAAAAACTTGTGGGAATATGTAAACGACAATAGGGCCAACATGTTTACCTTGTTTAAATTCTTCTACCATTACTGTTCGAGTTGATGTGGACACATTATACGTAGAATTCTGTTGTGGGTAGGCAGGGGTGATTATGGGCATGAGATGATACCTATCTGATGGATTTACCTGTGAAATTAGAAGCAGAATAATTGATCTATTCTCCTATTTCAGTTGTCCTCACTTCATTTCCCCAAAAGTCTGAAGAATATGAAATATAAATTTAATACTACATTTCCTCAATTCTAACACATACACTTCCTCTCCTCCACTACACTTATTTCTAAACTCAGATGTGTCTGACAGTCAAAGTCAATGGAAACTACACAGAAGTTTATTTTTCCTCAGAAAAGCTGTTAAATTGATGGTGCATCTTATAAATAATGATCTTTTATAATAGAATCAAGTAAATACAGTATCATAACCGCAAAATGCATTATCTGGTCCAGTGGTTCTCAATCCTTTTTCTGCACTCACTACTCAATGGATGACTTCCCCTTGGTTACCCAGAGGAATGAACACACACTCTAAAAACAAATTAAAATGCAAAGCAGGTGAAAATTATGCTATCTCAGAATCATGAATCTGCTTTAAATTGTACCACAAAGTAAATCTTTCATATACTTCAGTACTTTATTAGTAGTAACTAATTACTTGTGAGATAGTTTTCCACAATGGATAACATTGTGGTTGATATGCCCACTTGTCTTACATGGGGAATTTTTATGACATAACATTTGGATTAGCATTAGTGATCCAAATCATCTGCACCAAAAAACACAGCAGAGGGAGGAAAAGGACTATAGTTATACAGAATGAAGATCAGCAGGGACCAGAGGAATTATCTCTAACTAGACTGTAATTCAGAAAAACATCCTTTTCCTAAAAGGTTTAAGGAAATTTCATAATAAATCACATACCCGAGGATCCCAGACAGGCAAATTCAAATTGCTTTCTTCTGGTTGCTTCAGCAGCACAGGGTTTGGCCATTCCCTAACACGAATAAAACAAATTAATTCACATACTATATGAAACTTTAAAATCATTAGATTATTCCAACCTTCATACAGTAAATGTTCAATATTAAAAAAGACAGGGTTTCCATATTAAAAAAGAAAAGGAAGGGAAGAAAAGCAAGACAACACATAATGGAAAGCCTGCTTATTTTAATGTAGTGTTCTCTGAAAGGGCAAGTATTACTCTGCCTATTAGCTATAACTAATTTACACTGGAGTCTTTCTCTTCCTGCTCATTTGCTTTCATGGGTTTAATTTTGATAATTTAATAACAGCAATAGCTAACATTTACTGAAAATACTAATAAATGTGGTAGCTATGATTATCATCTCCATTTTACAGATAAGGAGAGCTTAACCTCTACATAGCTAGTAATTTGCAGAGCCAAATCTATTGTAACTATTTTTCTAAGCTAAAGACCCACATTTACAGATCCCTAAAAATGTGCCATCTGGATGTCACTCCATTGACTCAAATTTAATATGTTTTGAACTTTTAATTTAAAAAAGGATATAAAACAACAGAAAAGGTCTATGCATAGCTCTTAAAACTTCCAAACAAATTTACACATTGGCACAAGTTAGTAGTGAAAGTACACATATCAATACTTACCATTTGGAAAAAACTAAAAAGAACTTATGAACTAAAGTAGAGGCTGCTGCATTTGGATATAATTGGCAAGTTCTTGCAACCAGCATTGCCCAGGAGACACCACCAAGGAATCCCAGCATGTTGGAATAAATACCGCGTCCTAGAAAATCAATATGTTTGTTAATTATTGTTAGGACCTACTATCTGTAACATTTAACAGGATAACTTCATTCTTAAGACTTTTGCTTAGAACTTTTTCCCTATAAACACAACATTAAAACTGATAAGCAGACCTTCATGTTAGGCCCACAGTCTATCAGTAAACCATAAGGTGCTTATCTTACCACTTTACTTTGCCCTCTAATACAGACACTTCAGTTCTCTGCCTCAGTTTCAACTGCTCAACTGAGTTCCACTGATAATACACTGAAACCCTCCATCTTTCAATATTTAAGATTGAGAGAGAAATGAAAGGAAGGAGGAAAGACATCTGGAAAATTTACAAGTAGGAAGGATCATTTCACTAGTAATCACATTCATGGGTATTTTAAAATCAAGCGTAAAGTTAGGGACTAACTTCAGTATTTCACAGAATTTGGCTCTCCCTCCATGAAGTAGGATGCACCACTGATATTACTCCTTTCTCATGACTGTTTCTTTTTTTTTTTGAGACAGAGTCTCACTTTGTTGCCCAGGCTAGAGTGAGTGCCGTGGCGTCAGCCTAGCTCACAGCAACCTCAAACTCCTGGGCTCAAGCAATCCTGCCTCAGCCTCCCGAGTAGCTGGGACTACAGGCACGCGCCACCATGCCCGGCTAATTTTTTTTTCTATATATATTAGTTGGCCAATTAATTTCTTTCTATTTATAGTAGAGACAGGGTCTCGCTCTTGCTCAGGCTGGTCTTGAACTCCTGAACTCAAACGATCTGCCCACCTCAGCCTCCCAGAGAGCTTCATGACTGTTTCTTATAGCCAACTATTTTTTGTCTAAGTGAGAAAGAAAAAAACTACAAAATACCAATTTTCTGGTATGTTAAATATGAAAAATATACACCTAAAAGTTGATAAAACATGGTATTTAATCTGTAAGGAAAAACAAATTGTGTTATCTCTTCACACAAATTACTTTATCCGAACTATACAAGATACTTGAGCCCAAGGACAAATTCTACGTAAGGTCTTTTTAGACCTATACTGTCCAATATGGTGGCCACAAGCCACATGTAGCTATTTAATTCTTTTTATTTGTAAACGCTTTATTGAGATATAATTCAAATACTGTAAAATGCATCCACTTAAAGTATACAATTCAATGGTTTTTAGTATATTCAGAGTTGTGCAACCATCACCATCATCAATTCTAGAGCATTTTTATCACCCCAAAAAGAAACCTTTAACTGCCATTCCTCCTCCCAGCCCTAAGCAACCCCTAATCTATTATATTTTCTGCCTCTACAGATTTGCCTATTATGGACATTTCATATGAATGGAATCATATAATATGTGGTCTTTTATGAGTGGCTTCTTTCATTTAACATAATGGTTTCATGGTTCATATATGTTGTGACATGTATCAGTCATTCTTTTATTGCCAAATAATATTCTACCCGTTTATCAGCTTATGGAAATGGAGATGTTTACATTTTTTGGCTATTATGAAGTATGGTGCTATGAACATTTGTGTACAAGTTTTTGTGTGACCATGTTTTCATTTCTCTTGGACACTGTATGATTTTAAATTTACAGAAATAAAATTTTAAAACTCCAGTTCCTCAGTTGCACATCAAGTGCTCCAAGGCCACACATTTACGGTATTTCACAATGAACATAGAAAACATTTCCATAATCCCAGAAAGTTTTATTGGAGAGTGTTGTTTTAGACTATTTAAAATCTGGTGCCAGAAGTACAGCACTATTTAAATGTAAAAGCATATCTTGTTTATTTGTGCTTTGCTTTGTTGCATTTTGCAGATACTGCTTTTACAAATTGAAGGTTTGTGGCAATGCTGTGTGGAGCAAGTGTATCAACATTTTTCCAACAGCATGGTGCTCACTTCATGTCCCATTTCGGTAATTCGCTCAATATTTCAAATTTTTTCATTATTTTATCTGTGATCAGTGATCTTTGATGTTACAACTGTAATTGTTTTGGGCTGCCAAGAACTGCACCCATATAAGATGGGAACTTAGTTGAAAAATGCTGTGTGTGTTCTGCCTGCTCCACCAATTGGCAAGTCCCCTGTCTCTCTCCCTCTCTTCGGTCTCCCTATTTCCTGACACAATAATGTTGAAATTAGGCCAATTAATTTAACCCTACAAGAGACTCTAAGTGTTCAAGTGAAAGAGTGGTGCATCTCTTACTTTAAATCCAAAGCTAAAAATGATAAAGCTTAGTGAAGAAGGTGTGTTGAAAGCCAAGAGGCTGAAAGCAAGGACCTTTACACCAAATAGCCAAGTTGTGAATGCCAAGGAAAAGTTCTCAAAAGAAATTAAAACTGCTACTAGAGTGAACACAACAAATAATAAACTAAAACAGACTTACTGCTGATACGAGAAAATGTTAGTGGTCTAGATAGAAAAATCAAGCCAGCCACAACATTCCATGAAGGAAAAGCCTAATCCAGAGCAAGGCCCTAAGTCTCTTCAATTCTATGAAGGTACAGAAGAAATCTGAAGCTAGCAGAGGCTGGTTCATGAGGTTTAAGGAAAGAAGCCATCTCCCTAACAATATAAGTGCAAAAAGTACAGCAGCAAGTGCTGATGTAGAAGCTATAGCAAGTTATACAGAACATCTAGCTAAGAGATCATTGATTCATGTGGCTACACTAAACAACAGATTTTCAGTGTAGATGAACAACCTTATACTGGAAGAATATGCCATCTAGGACTTTCATAGCTGGAGAGGTGAAGTCAATGTCTGGCCTTGAAGAACAAACTGAATCTCTTGTTAGAGGCTAATGCAGTTGGTAACTTTACATTGAAGTCAATGCTCATTTACCATTACCACCTTAAGAATTATGCTAAATCTATTCTGCCTGTGCTCTAGAAATGGAACAATAAAGCCTGGAGAACAGAACATCTATTTACAGCATGATTTACTGAATATTTTAAGCCAACTGTTGAGATCTACTGCTCAGAAAAAGATTCCTTTCAAAATATGACTGCTCGATGCACCTAGTCACCCAAGAACTCTGCTGAAATACACAAGGTGATTAAAGTTGTTTTCATGTCTGCTAACACAATATCCATCCTGTAGCCTGTAGATCAGGGAGTAATTTTGACATTCAAGTCTTATCACTTAAGATATCTATTTCATAAGGCTATAGCTGCCATAGATGGTGATTCCTCTGATGGATCTGGGCAAAGTCAATTGGAAAACTTCTAGAAAGGATTCGTCTATGGCCATACTGCCCTGAAAGTGCCCGACTGTCTGATCGCAGAAGCTAACCAGGGTTAGGCCTGGTTAGTACTTGGATGGGAGACTGCCTAGAAATACGGGGTGTTATAGGCTATTACATTAAAAAAAAGAAAGAAAGAAAAGAAAAAAGAGAGAGATAAACAGAATTTACCATTTCTGTTTGTTTTGTTTTGGGGTTTTTTCTTTTTTGTGTGTGTGTGTTTTTCTTTTTCTTTTTTTTTTTTTTTAAGACAGAGTCTTGCTCTGTCACCCAGGCTAGAGTGCAATGGTGTCATCACAGGTCACTGTAACCTCAAACTCCTGGGCTCAAGCAATCCTCATGCTTCATTCTCCCAAGCGGCAGAGACTACAGGCCCACGCCACCACACCTGGCTAATTTTTTCTATTTTTAGTAGAGATGTGGTTTCACTGCTGCTCAGGCTAGTCTCGAACTCCTGAGCTCAAGTGATCCTCTCACCTTGGCCTCCCAGAATGCTAGGATTACACGAATGAGCCACTGTGCTCGCCCAGATTCACCATTTTAGATGCCATTAAGAACATTTATGATTCATGGGAGAAGGTCAAAATATCAACATTAACAAGAATTTGGAGGAAGTTGATTCCAACCCTCATGGATGACTTTAAGGGGTTTAAGACTTCAGTGGAAGAAGTAACTACAGATGTAGCAGAAACAGCAAGAGAACTAGAAGTGGAGCCTGAAGAATTGACTAACTTGCTGCAATCTCATGAAAAAACTTCAATGGATGAGAAGTTGCTTCTTATAGATGAGCAAATAAAGTGGCTTCTTAAGATGGAATCTACTCCTGGTGAAGATGCAGCTAACACTGTTGAAATGACAACAAAGGATTTAGAATATTCTATAAACTTAGTTGATAAGGCAGGGGCAGGGTTTGAGAGGACTGACTTTAATTTTGAAAGAAATTCTACCTGTGGGTAAAATGCTATCAGCTAACAGCATAGCATGCTACAGAGAAATCTTTCATGAAAGAATCAATCCAAGTGGCAAACTTCACTGTTGTCTTATTTTTTAAGAAATTGCCACAGCCACCTTAACCTTCAGCAACCATCACCCTTTTCAGTCAGCAGCCATCAACACCAACACAAGACCCTCCACCAGCAAAAAGATTACGACTTGCTGAAGACGTAGGTCAGGCATCCTCAAACTACAGCCGGTGGGCCACATGAGGCCCGCTGAGGACATTTATCCGATTTATTCAGCCGCTGCCGCTGCCTGTCCTGCTTAGCAGCCGACTCGTCCTGGGCCCACAATGAGCATGTGTGGAATGTCTGCTGCACTCTCCAACAGTCTGAGGGACAGTGAACTGGCCCCCTGTTTAAAAAGTTTGAGGACCCCTGGCTTAGGTGATTGTTAGCATCTTTTATCAATGAAGTATTTTTAAATCAAGGTATGTACTTTTAAAAGACATAATGCCATTGCACACTTAATAGACTATAGTAGAGTATAAACATAATTTTTACATGCACTAGGAAACCAAAAAATCTGTGTGACTTTTGCTTCACTGCAGTGGTCTGGAACCAAACCTGCAATATCTCCAAGGCATGCCTATAATTACAAATAATACAGAATGTGTTGTGCCAGCTCAGGATTAGGTGAAGGGCCTCTTATAAACCATATTCTGTCTATATAAACTAGTGCAGTTCCAGGTTTTATTGGGAAAGTGCTATAAGGGAAAAACAAGTTAAAAGCATCCCTGTAGGCTCTTCACTTAATATATTTCTTGAACACCTACTACAGTATAAACCAGACTCTTTGCTGCTGGTGGGGGTATGAAGATGTGTAAGGTGGCCCTGCCCACAGAGAGCTTAAAGATCAGTAAGTCTTCAATTACTGACTTACTCTGACTGCCTGGCTAAAACCTAAAATGGAAAGTCAGGGGACTTTTAGTTTTCACCTGAGGGAGAAAGAGATAGTCACAACATCAGAACACCATAACCACTGTACCTGAAAAATAGCTATTTCAAAGTTTATTGGTCCTCCACCCCCACAATATCAATAGATTCAGAGTTTCCATATGAGCTGCCATCTTTGACAATGAAAACTTGGAATTTTATAATGTAAACATAAAAGACTTGAGATACTTACGTTTTGCCCATAATTTGACTGCTCTTAAGGTGAGTCTAAACGTTTCTTTATTTGGCACTAAATGTAAAATTTCATCAGTAACTCTACAACCTGAAAAAGACAGAGCACGCATTTTTCACTATGCAACAAAACTCAGTTAATTCAAATGCCCTCCTAACTTCTAGACTCTCAAATATTAAAATTGTGAAAGATTATAAACATCAGGGTTTATGTTCTTTATGTATTTTGAAATTTAGCACTTACATAAGAGAAATCACTTTGCTTTAAAAAAATTAAACAGTACAAGGGTAATGCAATCCAACATTAAAATAGAGACGGACTTGAGTATTTTTTTTAGTTTCTTTCCATGTTTGACATTATTAATCAAACACCTCCAAGTTATAAAACTGTTATCACTTCAATGAGAACCTTTTCTACAAATATTGTGATTTATTGTTACGATCTGGAAATACAGCAAAGTGCAATGATTAAGTTAAACAAAAGACACTGTAAACCAGTGGTTCTCCAAGTATGGTCTATGCACCCCTAGGAATCTGTGAGGTCACACCTATTTTCATAATGATACTAAGGCTTTGTCTTTTTTCACCATGTTAACATTTGCACTGATGGTACAAAAGTAATGGTGGATAAAACCGCTAGTATCTTGGCAGTAAATCAAGATAGCGAAGACAAACCATACTAGCAATGTATCTTCACTGCCACAAACTTACAGTTAAAAAAGGCAAAAAGAACATTTAAGATTGTTTGAGTTGTAAACTGAACTACCTGCTTTTTTCAAGGAACACCAGTTATACTTGAAAGAATGACTGACAGATAAATTATGATTATTCACAGTTAGCTATTTCCTAAAAGATGAACAAAGTGAGCTCCTTACTTCAAGGAAAACGAATGACAAAATTTGTTGCCAATAATGCAATTTAACCTGTCAAGTTAAATTAGGATTTTGGATAACTTGTATCTGCTACCATGAACTTTCCAATACTTAAAAGACTTTTCTAGGCTGGGTATGGCAGTTCATGCCTATAATCCTAGCACTTTGGGAGGCGAAGGTGGGAGGACTACTTGAACCTGGGAGTTTGAGACCAGCCTGGCAACATAGCAAGACCCTGTCTCTACAAAATACTTAAAAAAATTAGCTGCGTGTGGTGGTGCATGCCTGTAATCCCAGCTAGAGGCGGGAGAATCTTGAGTCCAGATGTTCAAGGTTGTAGTATGATCACACCACTGCACTCTAGCTGGGGCGACGAAGCAAGACATCATCTCCAAATAAATACAAACTTAAAAAAAAGACTTTTCTGATAACATTAGTAGTGATATTAATGAATACTAATTTTTTGATATTTTATAATGAAATGTTTGTTAACATTTGGAAAATCCAAATACCTTATGACCCAAAATTTCCCAAATGACCATGGCATGACTGTAATCATGCACGGATAAAAGAACCATTCAAAGAACAAGACAGGTCAGGCGCGGTGGCTCACGCCTGTAATCCTAGCACTCTGGGAGGCCGAGGTGGGTGGATTGCTTGAGGTCAGGAGTTCGAAACCAGCCTGAGCAAGAGTGAGACCCCCGTCTCTACTATAAATATCAAGAAATTAATTGGCCAACTAATATATATAGAAAAAATGAGCCGGGCATGGTGGCGCATGCCTGTAGTCCCAGCTACTCGGGAGGCTGAGGCAGTAGGATTGCTTGAGCCCAGGAGTTTGAGGTTGCTGTGAGCTAGGCTGATGCCATGGCACTCATTCTAGCCTGGGCAAAAAGCGAGACCCTGTGTCAAAAAACAAAAGCAAAAACAAAAACAAAAACAAAAACAAAGAACAAGACAGACCAGTGGATTTTCATGTAACACAGTAAAAACAAGTTTGATATGGTTTTAGATTCCATATGTGAACCTTTAAGAAACTATCAATCGTATTCAGCAATAAAACAGAACAAACTACAAACATGGATGAACCTCACAAACATTACACTAAATGAAAGCCAGACACAAAAGACCACACATTATATGATTCCATTTACATGAAATGGCTAAAAAAAGGCAAATCTATAGAAAAGGCAAATCTATAGAGAAAGTAAATTAGTGGTTGCCTGGGACTGGAGTCAGAAGGGGAAATGACTGCAAATGGGTATGAGGGATCTTTTGAGGTGATGAAATGTCCTAAAATTAGATTGGAAGTGTACAATTCTGTACACTATACTAAAGACTAGTGAATTGTACACCTGAAAAGGATGAAATTTATGGTATGTAATAACACCCCAATAAAACTGATAAAAAAGAAACTGTGGTCACTGGTCAAGTTTGGGTGTAGAATTGAAGAAGAATATCCATGATTATCTGAAAAGGCTACTAAAACACTCCTCCCTTTTCCAACTACATATTTCTAGGAGGCCAGATTTTCTTCCTGTATGTTAACCAAAATAAAATATTACAATAGATTGTAGAAGCAAATATGAGAATCTAACAATCTTCTATTAGGTAGAATACTAAAGAGATTTGCAAAAATCTCTTTAAAAAAAGGCATTCTTCACACACAAAAATTTATATTAACATATGATGGGATTATTGCTACTTTTAAATGAATTTGTAAAAATTCAAAAAAATTTCTCAGTTTTTATGTATATAATGGTAAATACTGACATATAACCCACAGAAAGAAAAGCTCTTTGGGGTCTTCAATATATCTTAAAAGTATAAATGGGTCCTGCGACCAGTAAGTTTGAGAAACACTACTATAAACATAAACAACTTTCAAATAAATTTGTGTTTTTTAGGATAAATTTAATGTGATCACATTATTTATATAAAGAAAATTACATCCTTTTTAAATGAGTTAGTCTAATCCCTAAAAAAGTCCATTGACAGTCAATTCTGCAAAAAGATCTCTTTTTTAGTCTAATTGTTTTCAAGCAGGTATCTGAGATTTCTTCTTAGAAGCTTACCATTTAAGCTGCGAATACATCTTATGTCAAGGCTTCTCAGGCGAGAGTCGTCTCTTAGATCTAAATTATCTGATATGGTTTGTATTGCCAGTCTTGCAAAGACTAGATCTATCTTTGGAAAGATACAAAGAAAGAAAAATATTACTTTTTCTCCTTCTAGTTTATCCTCCCCCATCCCACCTAAAAATGTAAAAAATTCTTAGTTTGGGAAGTTCTACCAAAACCTCAAAAGGCCTATATAGCAATTTCACATGAGAAAATCATTGTAAAGTTTTGTTAAGGTAATTAAAATTTCAAATTAAGGAAAGTATTTTAATTTTAGCATATATGTCAAACATTTAAAAAAAACATCAAAACCTTGTGAGCAGATTTCTAGATAAAGATGAAAGATCCAATACACATTTACATTCACCCCCTCTTGAAACCTCACTAAAATACCAGAAAAATTTCATTTTGTTTTGTTGAGTTTTATTTTGATTTTCAAGGCAAAACCCATTAGGACAAAGAACAAAGAGACAACAGCAAAAGCTATGAAAGCTGGAAAGCAGATGGGCAAGTGGTAACAAAACTAGTAGACCTAAGAAAGCAGATAAATATGTTGTGTCCAAGAAATAAGGACAGAAGGCTGTAAGTAAATATATACATAAAGAAAAAGGAACAACTAAATAAAAAAGGATTAAAAATATGAGGCTGGTTGGGGTGACTCACGCCTGTAATCTTAGCACTTTGGAAGGCTGAGGTGGGAGGACTGCTTGGGGCCAGGAGTTTAAGATCAGTCTCAGCAAAAGTGAAACCTCATCTCTATAAAAAATAGAAAAATTAGCTGGGCATTGTAGTATGCGCCTGTAGTCCCAGCTACTCGGGAGGCTGAGGCAAGAGGATCGTTTGAGCCCAGGAGTTGGAGGTTGCAGTGAACTGTGATGACACCACTATACTCTAGCCCAGGTGACAGAGAGAGACTCTATCTTAAAATAGTAAAACAAAACAAAAGATTAAAATATGACAGGAGAAATGAAAAACAATAGAAAGTTTGGAAGATGAGAAAAACCTCAAAAAGCAGAACAAAAATATGAAGATGTGGTTAATAAGTGGGAAGGAAGAAATTAAAAAAAAAAAAAAAAATCAAAGGTAGTCCTGGAGGTCCAACATACAAATGTTACAATTTCAGAAGGAAAACACAAAGGCAAGAAATCCAACAGAATTCAATAAAACTTCCACAACTGAAGGATAGGAATTTCCAAATTGAAAGAGAACTACTGAGTGCCTAGCACACTGGTTGAAAAGATACATACCAAAGTATATTCATCATGAATTTTACAATTATGAAAAAAAGATCAAATAAGCTTCCAACAAAACAAAACTGGTCATATACAAAGAATGAAGAAGCAAAATGGCATCACACCATTCATAACAGTACAGAAGCCCGAAAACAATGAAGCAAGGCTTTCAAAATTCTGAGAAAAATCATTGGTTACCTATAATGTTATACTCAGCCAAATTATCAATTTAGTGTTAAGAACAGGGGCCGGGCGCAGTGGCTCACGCCTATAATCCTAGCACTCTGGAAGGCCAAGGCGGGTGGATTGTTTGAGCTCAGGAGTTCAAAACCAGCCTGAGCAAGAGTGAGACCCCGTCTCTACTAAAAAATAGATTGAAATTACTTGAACAGCTAAAAATATAGAGAAAAAATTAGCTGGGCATGGTGGTGCATGCGGTAGTCCCAGCTACTCAAGAAGCTGAGGCAGAAGGATTGCTTGAGCCCAGCAGTTTTGAGGTTGCTATGAGCTAGGCTGATGCCATGGCACTCTAGACTGGACAACAAAGCGAGACTCTGTCTTTAAAAAAAAGAATAAAGACATTTTTAAACATGCAAGACATCAAAAAAAGTGCTCTTTCTTAAGAAGCTAGGATGAGCTTCACTAAAATGAAAATAAATCAAGAAAAAACAAAACTCTAGAGAGAAACAAAAGGAAACTCTAGGATCATAGTAATGGACTATGGCAGGGTGACAGCTGTATACCAGTCATGAAGAACAATCAGGTTAGACAGGAGCAGGTGAGAACACTCTGAGATTTTTTTTCCCAAGATGATGATGACATAATGCCTGATAAATTTAAGCTTATTTAGAGGAGATTTAGAAGACAAGGAAAGACTAGGCTAGAGTTAGTCATAAGTATAAAAACCAAGCAAACAAAACCCAAGACAATTATTAATTCCCTAAAAAGCAAAATGTCATGCAGCAAAAAATGGTAATTTGGAATACTAAAGGCTCATCTTTGAACACTGTTTATAAGGTTATGATGATGTAAACACTTAATAAGAGAGTATAGAAATAAGAAGGGTATGTATAAAAATAAGAAGGATAGACGTTGGTTCATTTTCCATGGTGAGAAGTCAATAAAAAATAGGAGAGAGGTAAGGGACAATTTAAAGACTCATTTATTTTTTAAAAATATAAACCTATATCAAGTTTGACTCCAAAATAAAAAAAACTTATGGGTTAAGTAGTTTGATTATCAAGTCAGAAAAATATTAAACACTTACTTCAATACCATCAAATTCAAATTTTATAACAGGTACAAAGGCATCTTCCACAGCCTACAATGAGGAAAACAATTATTACATATAAGTATAAACCTTTCTCTATCTTCTCTAACTGACAATAATGTGAATATCTTTGCTCCCAATTTGTACTTCAACTCAACAGAAAAAGAGAAAATGTTCTTGGTCTTACATTCCAGGTAAGTACTTCTACTTTGTGACCTGTGTTATTTAAGATACACAAAATGGCTATGATAGCAGTTATCTAACTTACTATCCTCCCAAAAATATTTCTCAGAAACTGGCCAGCAGAACTGCTATCATCTGGGTACGTATTATGTATTGGGTCTAAACTGAAAACTATTTAGAAAGAGCACTAGTGTTAGAAATTAAAAAATGAGACCTCATGACTAATCTATCAAAAATAATAATAGTCAATATAGTTTGGATTAAGTAGAAATGATGTCTTTCTGAAACTTTCTTAATCCCGTAATCTAAACAATTCTTAACCTTCTTGTCTGAAAGCATTCCTAGATTCCTATATTGAACTTGGGCCCAACATTTGATATGTACCAATCATTTATCAGATATCACAGTAAGTGGTTTATGTAAATTACCTCATTAATCCTTAGAAAAACCTTATAAAAAGTTAACACCACATCTCTGTTTTACAGATGAGAAAACTGAGGCTCACAGAGTTAGGTAATTTGACCAATGCATAAGAGCTAATATCTGGTAGATTCTAGATGCAAATTCAGGTCTATATAACTATAAGGCCTATGCTCTTAATCATTATGTGTCCTTTTAACAAGATACAGCAACTTCTTAAGAGGTATTTCAATAATCTTAAGGTCTAGCTTTTATAAGCAGTTGTTACTAAGTTCAAAATATTAAATGTCAGAGGATACTTACTCTTAAGTTTCTAATACCATCTTGATGTTTTAATTTTTCAAAAAAAGACTGAAAAAAATCCGATCTCTCCACGTGTCTTGGAGCTACACAAAGTGCATCAATGTCAGCTCCTACAAATAAAATATTTATCAAGAAGAGTATATTATGTATTTTATTTTCATTAAAGTACACACAAACATGTACAAAAGTATGGAAGATGAGTATAAGAAAATATTAATGATTAGTTCTGAATAGTGAGATAATGGGAATTTTGTTCTCTTGTATTTTCTAATTATGAATAAGAGTTTTTTTTTTTTTTTTGAGACAGAGTCTCACTTTGTTGCCCAGGCTTGAGTGAGTGCTGTGGCATCAGCCTAGCTCACAGCAACCTCAGACTCCTGGGCTCAAGCGATCCTCCTGCCTCAGCCTCCTGAGTAGCTGGGACTACAGGCATGTGCCACCATGCCCAGCTCATTTTTTTTTTTCTATATCTATTAGTTGGCCAATTAATTTCTTTCTATTTATAGTAGAGATGGGGTCTCACTCTTGCTCAGGCTGGTTTCAAACTCCTGACCTCGAGCAATCCGCCCACCTCGGCCTCCCAGAGAGCTAGGATTACAGGCGTGAGCCACCGCGCCCCGCCTCTAATTATGAACAATAAGAGTTTGTTATTGAAAGTTCTTTTCACTAGAACACAGAAAAGCAGTTACCTTTGGTGTGTACTCCAAGTCTATAGGAGCCAAATGTAAAAATTTTACCACCGACAGTAGCCACAACAGAAGGTGGGAGATTCTAAAATAAAATTAAGCAAAAGACATTCAATTATTCAAATTATTTACCACAAAAATCACCTTAATGCCTATTGCCCTTTATTGAGCAAAGGATATATAGTATATTTGTCAACGTTGTTAAGATGAGTACTTCAGGGCTCTTTTGTTTGCAACTTCAAGTAATGAGGGTGTTAAAAGAGAAGACAAATTCATGTCTACTAAACATGCACACATCTTTATCTTAAGGAAAAGATTTTTTTATTACTTGACCCTAGTTGCCCTCTCCAACTGCCTATCTTTGGCCTCATCACTCTTGAGAGTCACCAAGGAACTCTTAATTACCAAACTCACATGCTTTCGGTTTTCTACAACATGATACTTTTGTCCAATCCTATCTCTCCTGTAGTTTGTGTGACAGGTGTATTTAATTTCTTGATTCTAGCTCTGCAGAATCAGGGTCATTTTTGTTATGTTCTCCTTATCATAGCTAATCTAACAACTTTAATATTGCTTATCTTATGCCATAATTAAACGCTACTTTTCACCTCTCTTCAGAACCAATTCCAAATGCCCATCACTTATTTTCACTCAGACACATCCTGATCCACTTCAGTACCCATGCCTCCAACAAGCAAAAATATCTTCCTACAATTAAAACCAGGTTTCCCTTTCTGATTTCTCTATTTCCATTTTCTTCATTATCTTTACTACCCAAACTTATATTCATTCTTACCCATTCTTAGCTTATTCCTCACATTTGTTGCCCCTTCTCTAGTCAACCTCCTGCATCTGCCATTGTCCCTGCCCCGAATGTCCATCCTCTCTAGGTATCTTAGTATCATCCATTTTTCAAACTTCACATCAAGTTCCATCTCTTCTATGAAGCCTTCCCTGGTTATCCTCACTCCATAGCAAGCTCTTCTTCCTCTGTGTCCCTCTAGCATTATAATCTTTAAATTCTTTTATACTACATTTATTGATCTCTTTTTGGTATGTAAGTCTCACCTCTTCAACCATATTTAAATTTCTCAAAGATGAGAACTGCATCTACTACTTCTGTGTTTCCACATTATTCCCAGTGCAAGTTCCAAAGAATAATATCTGCTGATTAACTTGAATAAAAGTGTCTGTATACTAGGATATTGTTTTTACTTCCTCTGTTTAATGGATATTAATGTTTCAAGAATATTACAAATTTTATAGCCAGAAAGTCAGGGTATTTACTGACTAGTAAATCAAAAAGATGGAGAAGCTATGACCTTAAAAAATCTTTTAGTTTACTTTTCTACTTTGAAAAGTATGACCCTTGCATGACTTATGAGAAAATGATATGCTGAATCACAGTGTTAAATATTTTTGTTACAGCCACAACATTTAACTAAAATGATTTGATTGGGGGTTCTAAATTACTGAGATTTAAATATCCCAATTGTGTGCAAAATATTCTTTGATTTAACTCAAATCCTTTACATATTTTCCAAGCTAAAATATACATAAATGAAAAAGAATTATAATTCATGTAGAAAATGACCAATCACCTTACCTATTAAATGGAGATGTTAAAACTGATTTAATTTTTTCATAACTTGTGACTAGCATTTCAACAACCTCAACTATTGATAACTCTGCTGACAGTTCAGAAATGGGCCAGATAGCCTTTGGCAACAAACATAAATAGTGTAAAGACCACGTTAAACTCAATGACTATAGTCTTAGGAGACTCATAACCTGAGTCCATTGTTTAAAAGAACCAATTCTACATATTTATCATAGGTACAGAAAGAAATAATGAAATATGTAAAAGGAGGAATTCTAGGCACGTATTTATCTAATTTCTAAATCCATGCAGATTAAGGGGCAGAAAGGCACTGTACAGCCAGACACATGAAAACTGTGAGATGTTAACTTTCAAATGATTGCTGTTAAGGCAAAGATGGGAAAACTATAAAAAACAGACAAAAAAACTTAAAATACAACAGCTTAGGCCACTTAAGGGGCAAATGTTATCATCCAGTTGAACATGCCCTACCTCATTCTAGTACAGCCAGTAAAATAACATTCATAGTGATAATTCTGAGGCAATTATGAAAATTGAATTATATTCAAAATACAGTTGGCCCTCCGTATCTGCAGGTTCCGCATCTACGGGTTCCGCATCTACAGGTTCTGCATCTGCGGATTCAACCAACTGAGAATCAAAAATATTATGGAAAAAAAATTAAAAATAACAAAAAACAATGCAAATTAAAAAGCAATACAGTAAAAACTATTTACATAACATTTACATTGTATTAGGTATTATAAGTAATCTAGAGATGACTGAAAGTATACAGGAGGATGTGCACAGGTTATGTGCAAATATATACTACAATATTTTATATAAGGCACTTGAGCAGATCTTGACATCCTTGGAGGTCCTGGATCAATCCCCTGAGAATACCAAGGGATGACTGTACTATAAAAACCAGGAAAATGTACTCAATTTCAGAGGAAAAAGAGTTAAGCCACAGGAGGGGGAAAATGTTTCACAGTTTTAAGTTAGGGTTTGCAAACTTCTGTTTCTCATGGGGCCAAAGAGGTATGCAAATAAGGGAATCCCACATGAGAAACACAGAAACTAATAAATGGCAGTCATTCTGTCAGAGAGAACAGGGAGAAGTGGAGGCCACGAGGCACTGGAAGGCAGGAGCCCAATCCCATTCAAGCCTCTTCTTACCATATAAAAAGGCAGGCCCAGCACTGCCAGATATGATATTTTATTTTATAAGAAGTCTGAAACCAAGCTTTTTAAGTAAAATCTCCTGATATTTAAATTTTGAGGCTGGGTACAGTGGCTCATGCCTGCAATCCTAGCACTTTGGGAGGCTGAGGCAGGAGGATCACTTGAGGTCAGGACTTCAGCCAGCCTGAGCAACATAGTTAAACTCTATCTCTACAAAAAAATAGAAAAATTAGCTGGACGTGGTGTCATGTGCCTGTAGTCCCAGCTACTTGGGAGGCCGAGGCAGGAGAATTGCTTGAACCTAGAAGTTTGAGGTTGCTATGAGCTATGACGACACCACTGCACTGTAAATAGGGAAACAGAGTGAGACTCTGTTTCTAAATAAATAAATATTTAAAAATAAAAATCAATAAATTTTGGCCCACCACATAGGGGTCAAATAAGACAATTATGTAGACTTGCAGCTATATATTGGCTACTTCTGGGGTAAATCCTCATCTAGTTAGAAATTCAACTGTTGACCAATTTATTCCCAAGTATATACCAAAGAGCCAAGTTTTTTTTTTTTTTTTTTTGAGACAGTCTTGCTTTGTTGCCCAGGCTAGAGTGAGTGCCGTGGCGTCAGCCTAGCTTACAGCAAGCTCAATCTCCTGGGCTCAAGCGATCCTCCTGCCTCAGCCTCCCGAGTAGCTGGGACTACAGGCATGCGCCACCATACCCAGCTAATTTTTTCTATATATATATATATTAGTTGGCCAATTAATTTCTTTCTAATTTTATAGTAGAGACAGGTTCTCACTCTTGCTCAGGCTGGTTTCAAACTCCTGACCTCAAGCAATCCGCCCGCCTCGGCCTCCCAGAGTGCTAGGATTACAGGGGTGAGCCACCGCGCCCGGCCTGGAGAGCCAAGTTTTAATGTCTTTCAGATAATTCTCAACTCCTGCCTCTTACTACCGGGATGAATGACCAGGATACAATGAAACTGAGAATTCCACGTAGTTTCGTCTTACCTTACTCTCACTGACATCAGAAATCCATTCTTTTACTAAATTGTTCAATTTACCAAGAACAACCAATCTATAATAAAAAATAACATGCTTTAGATTAAAACAAAAAAAACCAAAGAATATTAAAGCAATAAACATACAAGCAGTGCCCTTTGTGTTGATGTTAGAATAAAAGAATATTATACACGTCATAATGCTATCGCATCTGTGGATACACGGTACAGCTCTTTGGTATTCTTAGATCCCTAAGAGTGACAGATGATAAATGTGATGACAGAATTTGGGTCTTTGAGCTCTCTTAAAAGTTCAAAAAGCCTAATAAAAATCATAAATTTACATTCAATGAGGCTACAGATACCAAGTGAACTATCAACTTTCTTGGACTTATTGTAGAATTAATTCAATGTGGCAACAGAGGCTAGAATTCTCTCATTGCCAATAACAGGTCTTTGGATAAGTAAAATGGGTAAATTAATTATTGGCTAATTTCTATGAAATATTACTTAATAAAAGCAGTTTTGTATTATTAAAACAAACTTGCAATCAAAGGCATAAACAAATCCACATATTAAAAAAGAAAAGTAGTCCAGACATTTCAAAGATAACATATGCAAAACTGAACTCCAAATATGTCCAAACTTGCTTCTCCCTCAGTCTTCTTCAGATAATGGAACTCTATCCTTCAAGGTACCAAGACCAAAAATCTTGGCATCATCTTTCACACCTTTCTCTCTCACATTCCTTAGTCATTAAATTCTAACAACCCCACCTTTAAATATATACCCAGAATTCTACTACTTATCACCCCTACTGTATTCCTCCAGGTTTCAGCCACCATAAATTCCTTCTGAGGCCACAATAATGGCTTGCTAACTAGTCACTCTGCTTCTGCCCTTGCATCTCTCATCAGACTACTCCCAATAGAGCAGCCAGAGTGACTGTGTTAAAACACGAGTCAGATCATGTCAATCTTCTACTCAAAATCCTAATAGCTTCCCATTTCACTCACAGTAAACCAAACCTTTACAATGCCTTAGAGGGTCCTAAGTACCTTTGTCCTTCAAGCTCCTTCCTACCTCACTTTCTTTAATCCCATATTTTCCTACTTACTCGCTCTGCTTCAGATAACCAGGATATCTTGCTATGTACTCCTCAAATACACCAGGTATACTCCCACCTCAGGCTTTCTGCCTAGAAGGCTCTTCCCTCAAATATACATATGGCTCCCTCCCTCATGTTCAAATTTTCACTTAAATGTGACTTTCTCAATGAGGCCTTCAATGAAAACCTCTACCCCTAGCTTTATTTTTCTCAGCAGCACTTCTTATGTGTAACACTCTATTTATTTTACTTATTTGGATAATTGTTAATCTCTTTCTCTAACCCCCACCTACAACGTAAGCTCCAGGAAGGCCAAGATTTATCTTCTTTTTGTCATTTCTGTACCCCTAGGCAGGGACATAGTAGGTACTCAATATATGTTTGTGGAATTAATGATGAAACAATGTACTAGAAAATATTTTAGAATTTTCAATGACATACCTGTGGTTCAATTCTTCCTCATCTTCAAACACTCCAAATGGTTTCATGGCGTCAATTAATTTCTGAGTGTAAATATGATCGATTTCTTTAGGACATGCCAAACTAATCGGAGAGGTAATTCCATAATGCTTTTGCTGACGCTGGCTGTCCAGCGCAGTGTTCCTGTTAAAAAAAAAATGAAACAGCAGAAAAAAACTTTAAGTATCATACCATACTGATACACTGAATCTCTCAATTCACTCACATTAATTTAGCTACCTTAAAAGTTTACTTAGTGCTAACAGGAGGTACAGGCACTTTTTTTTTTTAAAGGAAAAATGGGTATTTTGTGTTTATGTTTATGAAGGGCTATTCATAAGGCCTCTCGATTTCATGGTTAAGATGTCTTTTCAAGCAAAAACAGCATGTGTTGGCATCAGGACAACTGTACCAATATCACTCAGCTCAAATGCAAAGAACCTGAATGGGATCTCTGCCAGGGCTACCTCCTCTATACCCTGCAGACTTAAGTACTATCCAGATTCCAGACTTTCTGAAAAGGAGTCAACCATTTGAAAGAAAGCTCTTAGTAAAAACAATGGGTCCCCCCCTCCCCAGAAAAGAAACAAAAACATCCCATTAGAAGGTCCTTGTGAAATAATCTGGCTTTTAAAAAGAAATCACAACTAGATTTGTCCTTGGGAAACCTATATTAACATCCTCTGCTTGAATCTGAGTTTATAGTCCTAACATGTTGTGACAGTAGTTAATTGTTCTCTTCATTTTATACTGGTACCTATACCATTTTCACATAATTATCAAATTCTTTACACTAAATAGGAACCTTTTATAGGATACAATACAAGCCACCCTCCAAAGACCCTAGCCATCAGGAAATTACAGTCTTGAAAAAAGTATAACATAAGGTCTGAGATGCTGGGTTTACACAGACCAAGAATTTCAAACTAAATTTTGGAACCAACAGGGGTTGGTAAAACTTTTTATTTTGCTGTGAAAGTAAATTAAAAACATACACGCTAACCAACTAACCCTATCATCTATGTTCACCATGCTTTCATGAAGAGCCATTAGTACAAATAGCAAGAATATAATCTTAAATTGAATAAATTAGCCCTATAAAAAAATAACATAAAAAATAGTGACTGTTTTTGGATTTTAACTGGTCAAAACACTGACTTAACACTAATGAGAAAGGCATGCTCTTTAGCTAAAAATTTCATTACATAGGGAAAATCAAATGGAAGGTAAAAATAGCCTATATACCTTCCAAAATGACTCAAAGAAACAAAAGGGAAACATCAATATCAGTTACTTTAATTTCTCTTCAGTATTTACTTTGAACAAGCAAAATTTCAATTAGTTATTTCAAGCTGTAATTTATTTTTAAAGATTTGGCTTTTTACCTCTAAGAACAAGAGACGTATTTTGGTATTGCATTTGTTGTGTGTGTCCTATATAGTAAATGTATAGGACAGACTCATTATATATTATCATTTAATTAATCACAATAATAACTCTAACAGGTAGGGACTCAGTAAGTGCCATTTTAATGATAAGTACCTCAAGTTCAAAAAGAGGAAGACACAATGAGATACCACCTTACCCCATCAGAATGGGCATTATTAAAAAGTCAAAAAACAAGAGATGCTAAGTGGATCTCTTGGATCTCAGAGAGAAAGGAATGCTTATACATTGTTGGTGGAACTGCAAATTAGTATGACCTCTAATATGGAAAACAGTATGAAACTTCCTCAAAGAAATGTAGACCTACCATTCAATCCAGCAATCCTACTGCTAAGTATCTATCTAAAGGAAATAAAGTCATTTTATAAAAAAAAAAAAAAAAAAGACACCTGCACTCAAATATTTATCACAGCACAATTCACAATTGCAAAGATGTGGAATCAATCTAAGTGCTCACCAATTCATGAGTGGATAAAGAAACTGTGGCATATATATACCAGGGAGTATTACTCAACCATAAAAAGCAATGAAATAATGACATTTGCAGCAACATGGATGGAACTGGAGATCACTATCTTAAGTATCTCAGGAATGGAAAACCAAACACCATATGTCCTCACTAATAAGTGGGAGCTAATAGATAGGTATACACAGGCACAAAGCAACAGAAGAAACTGAGGAGGAGAAGAGTGGGGGTGTGTGTGTGATAAAAACTCACCTATTGGGTGCAATGAACACTATTTTGGTGACTGGCACACCAAAAGCCCTGACTTAGCATTATACACGGTATCCATGTAACAAAGACACTTGTACACTCTTAATATTTTGAAATAAAAAAATTTAAAAATGGTTCCCCCTACCAAAAACATGAGAAGAAAAATGAGAATCTGAACCCCAAAACCTCTTTCCACCATTCCATTCTCCCCTCCATAACCACTTCAGTTCTGACACTAATCCTGCGTCTCACTTTCTTATCTGTACGTCCAAAAAGTTGGCTATCTAAGTGCCTACTGGCCCTAAAATTCAAATCTAGAGTTCTGAACTTCCCTCATCTAGACTGGAGGAGGGGAGGAAAAACAATAGAATCTCACATTCCTTTCAACTTATCAATTTCTCTTATAGGCAAACACCCTAGGGAAATTCTAGTTAAAAGTGTACAAGGAGACACATAAAAAAGTGTTCATTGCCATACTGTAACATTAAAAACTTAGAACCTAAAATAGTCACTAAAAGGAAAAAGACTAAACTAGGGTGTATCCCTATAATGGAATTAATAGGAATTAATTAGAACTGAAAGAAAATATCAACATAAACAAAGCTCAAAGACACCATGTTTGCTCTAAAAAAGGTGCGGAATGACAATATGATAATAGTCATATAAAGTTTAAAAACAAGTAAAACAATGTCAGTCATTATGCACACATGCATATGTAGTAATAGCATAAAAAACAAACAAACAAAACCATGCAGCAACAATAAACATCAAATTCAGGACTGTGGGGACCTCAAGGGAGGGAGATGAATGGGACCAGAGAAGGAGGTGGAAGAGTCCTTCAGTCCCCTATTTGGAATGCTTCTTTTAAATAAAGAAATGCACACATATATATCCACACACACCCCATATATAAATATATACACACATACACGCGCTCGCACACACACATATATAATGTTATGCTTTGGGAGAAATGGGTGGTGGCTACACAAATGAAGCCTATGTTATTCTCTGCATTTTTCTGAATATTTAAATTACTTCCTAATAAACCAAAATGTAAGAAGCTACATCAAAATCTTGCCAAACATGGAAACTGTTTCTGACTTATCAAAGTGTGAACAGGAGGTACAGACCAGTAGATATTGTGGGTAGGTGGGGAGGCAGAGGGTTGTGGGGACAGTGGGCACGGCGGCGAAAAGACCTTAGCCTTTATTAAAAAGAAACCCATGGGCTGGGATAGGTCTTTAACTCCTGAAGACCTGAAGAAAGCCGGTCGCGAAGGGAGGGGGGGAGGTAGGGGGATGGTATTTGCGCCAATGCAGACAGGAGCAGACGGGCTCAGACAGTGCTGGGGGCAGGAGAGTGACCGACAATTTCTCCCTACCGACACCCACGCCTCTCTCCCTCCTCATCCTTGTCTGGGGGCGTCCTCAGAGGCGAGACAGCCGGGGGCAGATGGGGACTCCAGGAGTCCCCAAGTCCGTACAGGGGCGGCCAGGTGAGCCGCCGAGTATAGGGGAGGTGCCCTTGCAGACCGGCCGGGAGCGGGGAAGGAGACCACTAGGGCGAGCTGTGGGCAGGGTGCAAGGGACAGGGAATAGAAACTGGGCCCCGGGCTGGCCACCCCAGCTCACCCCTATCTGCCTCGCCCCCAACCGCCGCCCCCCACCACTTACGCAGACATCTCTTTCATCGCTTCCTGCGTCTCCCTCTAGAGCGAGTGTCTTTCGCTCTGGAGTCCTGTTGTTGCTGCTCCCTTCTCCCTGTCCACTTTCCTCAGGTCGCTTGTAGCTCGCCCGCTAGCTCACTTTCTCACTACCGCTGAGGCATCCAACCGAGTAGTGAAAACACCACAAAACCGGCTCTATTTATGACAATACAGCGCGGCCGACGCCAATATGGCGCCGCTTCCCAGCCTGCCTCTCGCCCGCTGCAGCCCCGCCTCTGCCGGCCAGACCCACCCTCGGCCACGCCTCCCCGCCTTCGGGTCGCAGGAGGCTCCGCGGCCCCGCCCACAGGGGTGTGGGCTCTCCCTGCAGGCGCTGGCCCGGAGGAGCCTGTGGTCACCTTCTTTGTCCACGGGACTGTCAATCCAGGCAAACCGCTTGGAAGGTAATTCGGAAATACGTTTTCCTTAGTTCTCGAATGACAGCATATGTTATAAATATTTTATTTTTTCGCTTTTGCTGTGTCTCGGATTCATATATTTTTAAAAAGATCACAGCCTTACCTAGCAAATACTATTTTGACTCTTCCATTATCCCACGCCTTTGATCTAATTAATCATAGTCATATGTAACCTAATCAATCCGCCCGTTGAGGAGATTTTGTCTCGAAAGGGTCACACCCAGGAATGTGCAACTTTAACACAATTATCTCAGGGAAAAGCAAGCTTGTAAATTGGAGGCTAACTGTTCACTTCACCCCTAAGTACCGCCCCTAATTCATGACATTCAGACATTTACCTGAGAGTGGTTCAAAGTAATCGCTGGCCGTTTGCAATAGGATAAATCCAAGGCTCAATCAGATCTTCTCACACTTTCAAATAAATAGTGGAGATCATGTTCCATGTAAATGTGAGGATGAAAATGGGAAAATAATGACCAATTTTAATGTTAAAGGGTAGAAGTAATTTCAAACACTAAATTATTACAAAGAAAAGGATGCAAAACTACTTGCTTTTGGAATGTCACTCAGAGTCACAGTAAATAGATTACTTATTGAATTATTGATTCAAAATATTTATTGAAAACTGCCCGCCGCTGTTAGGCTTCAGTGGTTTAATGGTGCATAATGCTAGATGTATTCTTAGATCTTATAAAGTTCAAAGTTAAGTAGGGGAAACAATCAAATATAAGTGATATCCTTCTGTTGTTGAACTAAAACACCTACTATGTGTCAAGCACTGGAGATACTTAATTCCTGCACTCAAGAGTTTACTGTTGACCAGGCAGTGGCTCGCACCTGTAATCCTAGCACTCTGGGAGGCCCAGGTGGGTGGATCCTTTGACCTCAGGAGTTTGAGACCAGCCTGAGCAGGAGCAAGACCCCGTCTCTACTAAAAATAGGAAGAAAATTAGCTAGACAACTAATTTTTTTATGTAAAAAAAGTTTGCTGTCTAATGGAGAGAACATATACATAGATTATTATAAAATATGGTCTGTCATACAGATGGGGTCAAAGTAGAAGAGAGACCTAAAGAGGGCCACATAAACCTGGTAGTGGGAGCTCTTAATAGTGGCTTCCTAGAAGAGAGGATGCTGCCTAAATTAGCAACATTTGGGAGTAGTGATTGAGTGCAGGTGGTGGAAAGAAGTCAAAATCTATTCCAGATGGGATAAAGTAGCAGATAGCATAGGCTTCACTGCAAGGTAGACCCAATTTTGAGTTCTAGTTTTTCTACTTCCTAGTTTTGTGATCTCAGGACAATTAACTTTAAAAAAAACATTTTTTGGCTGGAGGTGGTGGCTGCCAACAATCTGAACACTTTGGGAGGCAGAGGCCAGAGGATCATTGGAGCCCAGGAGTTGGAGACCAGCCTGGGCAACATAGTGAGACACCATCTCTACAAACAATACAAAAATTAGTTGGGCATGGTGGCATATGCCTGTAGTCCCAGCTACTCAGGAGTCTGAGGCATGAGGATCACTTGAGCTCAGGAGTTTAAGAGTTTGAGGTTATAGTGAGCTATGATTGTGCCACTGCACTCGAGCCTGGGTGACAGAGTGAGACCCTATCTCAAAAAAAAAAAAAAAAATTCAGACATGCAAGAAATAAGACTTCATTTTCATAAACATAATTTTTTACTCTGATCACCTCATTCTTCTGAGATAGCAGACAAAGACAATCTTTGTTGTCCTGCAGTCCCTATCGCCCCCAAATCTTGGGATGGTGTCAAGGTACTGTGGGAGGTAGGGCAGATTGTGTTTATCTAGTTCTGGGCCACCTTCCTGTCCTCTTGGCATTTGGGCCTGGACGTTCTGTGTTGCCTGCAGGTCATATGTGGGGCTCATGGTAAGGGCCCGTAGTCTTCTCAGCCCAGATGCACCACAGAGCTAGTTCTTTCCACCTCTCTCCCCAACAGCTTAGGGAATCATGCTAGTCCAGGAGACAGAAAGCCTCCTTTCCTCAAGATTTCTAACCAAGATGTTTGTTGCTAACTGCATAGAGTTCTCTTCAGGGCTTAGCCTTGTTTCAAATGCAAAAGAAATACTTGCAGGCTGATTCTGCTATCTGCACAGTATAGAGCACTTAGCACAGTGCCAGGCACATAAGGGCTCAATACATTAATCTCTTATTTACACTGATCACCATAACTCTTATCTCTGAATTTTTTTCTGTTTATTTATTTTTGAAATATTTTTTTCCTTGCTCCCTTTTTTTTTTTTTTGCTCTTATTTTACCTGTGTAGAATGCTTTCTTTGCTATTATCTGCTGCAGTAATTTGGAAGGAAGATGAATTCTTTTAATTCTACTAGTTCAGTGAAATCATAAAGTGTTTCAAAGACAGCTTTAAGTCTATATCTAATTATCAAAGTCAATATCAGAACAATACTTTTTAATTCTCCTTTATATCATTTGTAGTTTGGCACTGTTTTAATTGCTTTTCTTCACATTTTTCTGTCTTTGTTAATCTACCTGGGATTGAATGACAATCCCCCACCCCCATTTCAATAAGGAAATTTTTCTCTTTTGCAGTGTACATTGTAGCCGTATTTGCTAAGTTAAATTTTTTTTAAATTGCAGGCTGAGTGTGGTGGCTCACAACTGTAATCCTAGCACTCTGGGAGGCCGAGGTGGGCAGATTGCTCAAGGTCAGGAGTTCAAACCAGCCTGAGCAAGAGTGAGACCCTGTCTCTACTAAAAATAGAAAAAAATTAGCTGGGCATGGTGGCGCATGCCTAGAATCCCAGCTACTTGGGAGGCTGAGGCAGGAGGATTGCTCAAGCCCAGGAGTTTGAGGTTGCCGTGAGCTAGCCTGATGCCACAGCACTCTAGCCTGGGCAACACAGTGAGACTCTGTCTCAAAAAAAAAAATTTTTTTTTTTTAAATTGCAAAAGTAACTGATGCTTACAAAAAAAAGAGTAGACATCTTTCCCTCCCTTTCATCCCTCACTTCAGCTTTATTTCCAAGGGGAACCATTACTATCATTCCAGAATGTTTTCAATATACCCCAAACCACACATAAACATGTACCATGGGTTTTGTTTTTATGATTATTTTTAATTTTGAAATACAGAGATCATACTATACATGTTCTTCTCCTTGCTTTTTTTATGTAACTCAAAGTTATGGTCATCTTTCCATGTCAGTAAATGTTATAGGTTGAATTGTGTTCCCCCAAATGTCCTGTTTTGAAGTTCTAACCTACAATTCCTCAAAATGTGATTTCATTTGGAGATAGAGTCTTTAATGAGGTGATTAAGGTTAAATGAAGTCATTAGTGTGAGTCCTACTGCATTATGAGAAAGAGGAAATTTGGGGACATGAATAGAGAGGGAAACCCATGTGAAGGAACAAGGAGCAGGTGGTCATCTACAAGTCAAGGAGAGAGGCCTCAGAAGAAACCAACCCTGCTAACACCTTGTCTTGGATGTCGAGCCTTCGGAATTATGAGAAAAGAAATTTCTGTTGTTTAAGCCACCCAAAGTAGTACTTTATTATGGCAGCCTTAGCAAACTAATGCAATAAATATATACCTACTTTGTTCTTTGTGACAGTAACATTGTATTCTTTGTCATAGATAATGTATAATATATTGTTATATTAAACCATATCCTTGTTGTCTCAAATGTGTTTATGTTATAAATAATGTTTATATTATAAATAGTGCAATGTACACCTATCTGGAGGGTGGGCACACTTATAATTTTGACTCAAATGGTACAAAAGCAATTTATGTAACCAAAAGGTTTGTACCCCCATAATATTCTGAAATTAAAAAAAAACATACAAATGGCTAAGAGGTATATGAAAAATGGTCAACATCACTAATCATCAGGGAAATGAAAATCAAAACCACAATGAGGTATTATTTCATCCCAGTTAAACTGGCTATTATCAAAAAGATAAAAAAAATAACAGATGCTAGCAAGACTATGGAGAAATGCTAGTACAATGTTGGTAGGAATGTAAATTAGTATAGTCACTATGGAGAGCAGTATGGAGGTTACTCAAAAAACTAAAAATTGATCTCCCATATGATGCAGCAATCCCCACTGCTGGATATATTATCCAAAAGAAAGGAAATCATTATATTAAAGAGATATCTGCACACTCATGTTTATTGCATCACTTTTCACCATAGCCAAGATATGGAATCAAGCTAAGTATCTATGACCGAATGAATGGCTAAAGAAAAAAAATATATATATACAGTGAAATACTACTTAGCCATTAAAAAGAATGAAATCCTGTCATTTGCAGCAACATAAATAGAACTGGGTGTCATTAAAATAAGCAAGGCAGAGAAAGACAAATACTGCAGGTTCTCACACGTGTGAGCCCAAAAAGTTGATTTCATAGAGGAAAAAAGTGGAATGATAGTTAACAGAAGCTAAGAAGTATGGGGAGGATGGGGATAAAAAGAGGTTGGGTAATGGGTGTAGAAATAGTTAAATAGAAGTAGTATAGCAGGGTGACTATAATTAACAATAATTTATTACATATTTCAAAATGGCTAGAAGAGATTTAAAATGTTCTCAATATAAAGAAATGATAAATGTTTGAGGCGATGAATATCCTAATTGTGCTGATTTGATCATTACATTGTGTGTATCAAAATATCACATGTATCCTATAAATAGATCCTATACATAAATCTTATGTATTGATAAAAAGTAAAAAACTAAAAAAAAAATTTTAATGCTATAAAAATTCTTATACATATATCTTTAGTACTTGTATGGCTAGTCATTGAATAGATTCTTTTTTTTTTTTTTTTGATACTCTGCTGCCCCAGCTAAAGTGCAGTGGTGGTGTCATCACAGCTCACAGCTCACTGCAATCTCAAACTCCTGGGCTCAAGCCATCCTGCAGCCTTAGCCTCCTGAGTAGCTGAGACTTCAGGAACATGCCACCGAGACCAGCTAATTTTTATTATTATTTATTTATTTGTAGAGACAAGGTCTGGCTACATTGCTTAGGCTCCTCTCAAACACCTAGCCTGAAGTGATCCTCCCACTTTGGGAGCCTGAGCTCCCAGTGATAGGGTAACAGGCATGAGCAACCACACCCAGCCTGATTAGATTCTTAATGATGGAATTACTGTGTCAAAGGATATGTATATTTTAAACTAAAATTTATATATTCCAAATTGTCCTCTAGGAAGGTTATGCCAGTATACACTCCAACCAACAATATGTGTAGGATGGTCTGTTTTCTCAAACACTCACAAAATATGGATATTTAAAATGATTTTGTACTTATCATGAAAACTATAAATATACAGAAAAAGTAGAGAAAGTAGTATAATAAACGCCATATACCTATCACCTAAATTTAATTTTTTTAGCATTTTGTCACATTTCACCTATTTTTTTTTTTTTTTTTTGAGACAGAGTCTCACTCTGTTGCCCGGCTAGAGTGCCATGGCGTCAGCTTAGCTCACAGCAACCTCAAACTCCTGAGCTTAAGTGATCCTCCTGCCTCAGCCTCCCAAGTAGCTGGAACTACAGGCATGTGCCACCATGCACGGCTAATTTTTTGTTTTCTATATATTTTTAGGTGGCCGATTAATTTCTTACTATTTTTAGTAGAGACGGGGGTCTCGCTCTTGCTCGGGCTGGTTTTGAACTTCTGACCTTGAGAGATCCGCCCGCCTAGGCCTCCCAGAGTGTTAGGATTACAGGTGTGAGCTACCACGCCTGACCACATTTCATCTATTTTTTGTTGAAATCTTTTAAAATAAATACAGATAACATGACATTTCGTTCCTAAATATATTGATATGCATATCTTATATGAACACTTGCCCATACAACTTGCCCATACAACTAACACATTGAAGTTCCCCCCCCTTTTTTTTTTTGCCAAAATGCCTTTTACCAAGTTTGTTCATAGTAAGATCCAATAAAGAACCATGATTACAATTGGTTGTTAGGTCTCTGAAGTGTATTTTTTTGAAAGACTATTTTTTCAGAGGAACTTTAGGTCCACAGCAAAATTAAAGAGAAAATACAGAGATTTCCAATGTACTCCCTGTCCCCCTACATGGGTAGCCTCCGCCATTATCAACATCCTGAAGTGTATTTTAATCTAGAACAGACTTTCTCGCCAGCTTTTTATTTTTTCTGACATTGATTTAGAGAGACCAGGCTAGTTTTTCCTTAGAATGTTCCAACATCTTGATTTTTCTGATTGTTTCTTTGTGGTGTTTTTTAGCAATAACCTCAATATTTTCTATTATTGGAATTTGGATCTGAAGCCTTGATTAGATTCAGGCTCTACACTCATCACAGCAGGAGGCACATAATGAAGCTCTGGTTATCCTATTATTAATGATACTAAGATTGACCACTGAGTCTATGTGGTGACAGTCACCTCAGAACCAACTAGTAATCTGCAGGGTGATAACTTCCACACTAGGCAAATATCCAGCTCCCCAACCTTTCACCTATTTGTTTCACCATCTGTCGATAATTCTTGGCTTAATTACTTATTTCCTTAGGGGTTGCAAATTGTGATTTTTTTCTAATTCTGCCTACATCAATAACTGGCTTTTTTTCTGGAAAAAAAGGGGGCTTCTCATCAACTTCTTCATCAAATGGGACTTTTTTTTTTTTGAGACAGAGTCTCCTTTGTTGCCCAGGCTAGAGTGAGTGCCATGGTGTCAGCCTAGCTCACAGCAACCTCAAACTCCTGGGCTCAAGCAATCCTCCTGCCTCAGCCTCCCGAGTAGCTGGGACTACAGGCATGTGCCACCATGCCCGGCTAATTTTTTCTATATATATTAGTTGGCCAATTAATTTCTTTTTTTTTTGAAACAGATTCTCACTTTGTTGCCCAGGCTAGAGTGAGTGCCGTGGCATCAGCCTAGCTCACAGCAACCTCAAACTCCTGGGCTCAAGCAATCCTGCTGCTTCAGCCTCCCGAGTAGCTGGGACTACAGGCATGCGGCACCATGCCCGGCTAATTTTTTCTTTATGTATATTAGTTGGCCAATTAATTTCTTTCTATTTATAGTAGAGATGGGGTCTCGCTCTTGCTCAAACTAGTTTTGATTCCTGATCTTGAGCAATCCGCCCGCCTCAGCCTCCCAGAGTGCTAGGATTACAGGCGTGAGCCACTGCGCCTGGCCATCAAATGGGACTATTACGTTACTCTACAACGCTGATCCTACTGCAAAGGAAAATTATTTTCCTTTCAGATAAGAACATTGTGTGATGGGCACCTGCAAAGAAGTTTTTGTTTATTTGCTTGTTTTATTCCTCCCACCTTTTTTTTGTTTTGTTTTTTCTTATTCTGTGGACTCATGGATTTTTACATAGTGTGCTTCAGGCAATTATAGACATTGTTCTTTTGGTGCTAAAATTGTCCCAACTTTGGCCATCGGATGCCCTTGTCTGGCTGCTTTCTCTGTTCATATTTTTTAAAAATTAAAAAGATCAAGGCCAGGCATGGGGGCTCACGCCTGTAATCCTAGCACTCTGGGAGGCCAAGGCGGGCGGATTGCTCAAGGTCAGAAGTTCAAAACCAGCCTGAGCAAGAGCAAGACCCGGTCTATACCATAAATAGAAAGAAATTAATTGGCCAACTAATATATATAGAAAAAATTAGCCGGGCATGATGGCACATGCCTGTAGTCCCAGCTACTCGGGAGGCTGAGGGAGAAGGATTGCTTGAGCCCAGGAGTTTGAGGTTGCTGTGAGCTAGGCTGACGCCACTAGACTCTAGCTTGGGCAACAGAGCAAGACTATGTCTCAACAAAAGAAAAAAAATGTCAATCTGATAGATTGGAAAGTACTGTTTCTTTGTGATTTTAACTTGCAGATCCCTGATCAGAGGTGAAAGTATAATCTTTCATGTTTTATCCGCCATTTGTATTTCTTGCTCTGTGGATAGCCTGTTTATGTCATTTGTCCATTTTCCTTATTACGTATAGTTGTGTTTATACCAATTATCAAGACTCATCCCTACAAATGAATTGTTTTCAGTGTTTGCTGCCAGTCTCTTCAAGCTACAACTTCTCTATTTTTTTCATTTGATCAAAAAAATGAATTTTTTTCATTTGATCATCTCCTGCTCTAGAATGTGTCTGGAAATAGCTTATTCAGAAAGGGGGTACATTTCCTTAGTTCTGGTATATTTGAAAATGCCCTTCTACTAAATGATAGCATTTCCTTCAGAGCTTGATAGATGTTGTTTTGTTGTTACCTGATGTGTCTTAGATGTTTGTGAGAGTCTTTTTTTTTTTTTTTCCTTTTTCTTTTTTTGAGACAGAGTCTTGCTCTGTTGCCCGGGCTAGAGTGCCATGGCATCAGCCTAGTTTACTGCAATTCAAAGTCCTGGGCTCAAGCAATCCTCCTGCCTCAGCCTCCTGAGTAGCTGGGACTACAGGTGTGTGCCACCATGCCTGGCTAATTTTTTCTATTTTTAGTAGGGTTGGGGTCTCGTTATTGCTCAGGCTGGTATAGAACTCCTGAGTTCAAGTGATCTTCCCTCCTTGGCCTCCCAGAGTGCTAGTATTAAGTCATGAGCCACCTCACCCAGCCAAGATTCATACTTTTGAAGTTTAAAAATTTTGTCAAAATAGGCCTTTTCCCTAAAATGTATCTAGAAAAAAAACTAAATATTCTAAATTTTTTTCTGTTTATTTTTTAAAAGATTAGATACGTTTTTTCTGCTTTAAAAATTATTATTGCATCCATTCCATCAATCAGCTTTTTATTTTTTTAATTCATTCAGGTATCCCAGAAAAATGAATGGATTAAAAAAAAGAAAAAAATTAAAAAAAAATTCATTCAGGTAAACAGAATTGTAACTTGGAAGAGTGTTAAAATGTTAGTGCAAGTAATTCAGGGAAAAAGCTTATCTTTACAAATTATTATTTTATCTTTTTCCTTCACTCCCTCTCCCCTATTTTAAGCTAAGATCTATTGGGTTATTTACATTGTCCCTGATATTGACAGGGACAATATCAGTCTCATGCACCAGCTCATCCTCAGAACTTAGCACAGGTATTTAATAAATATTTAAGCTCAATAAATATTTGTTGAATAAATTTATTTCAACGGTTATTTTCTTTCTTATATCTTTCTCGATCTCATCATCTCTCCATCTTTCTGCCCTGGTTGGTAGACAATCTCCATTTTGCCTGCTGACTCACTAAATATTCAGATGTCTAGATGCTGTACAATTACTCCATTGAAACTTTTTCATTTCTGGACAATTTTTCATTAATTTGGAGAATTTCCTTTTTTCTGGCAGATTGTTGTGGCAGGTGTTGCTCACACCACTGTTAGCAGGTCAATATAGTTGGTCATGACTAGCACTTTAAAAAAAACTAATAGAAGAGTGTGGTGCCTCAGGTAGAATCATCCATAAATGACCTTGGGAGCTAATGCTGGGAGTATTAGGCCAGCTGGTACTAAGGTCTCCCCTTTTATCAGCAGGAGGGAGCCCAAACTTTGCTTCCCACAGGATGGTTTTCTGCCCCTCACAGAAAGGGCTGCAACTTTCAGAGATGCCTGGGTGCTGGGTCTTGGGCTTTCCCAGACAGCTCCTGTAACCAGCTGGCACCTAAATTCAGCCCCCTAGCTCTAAATAGTCTTTGTCCACATTTTGACAAAGCTGCTTCCTCACAATTTTATTCTAAGAGCGTATCATCTCAGGGGGAACGTGTCTCTCCACTGGAACACAGATAGCACCTAGCCTTAGCATCCCTCTCTCTGGGATGAAGCGAGGAGCCAGGACCAGGTCATCTTTTCTTGCTGCCCTTGGCATGTTTGTTTCCACATTAAAGCCTGTTCTTTCCAGCTAAGCTTTCTGCGGGGGTAGAGGGGAGCCTGTTCTTTAACCTAAGCTGAATGACCATGAAGAATTCATCTCAAGCTCTGTTGCACAACAGAAAGCAACCATGAAAAGAATCCCTACTCACTTAGAACAACAAAAATAAAATAAAATATACGGTTGAATTTGTTCTCAATGGAACGCAAGGGCAGGGCGATCGTTTACACGTGTGCACAGTTGGGCCGCCCGCCTACTTTCTCGCCAAACGCCACCAACATGGTGTTCAGGCTCTTCGTGGAGGTTGGCCGAGTGGCCTACGTCTCCTTTGGGCCTCATGCTGGAAAACTGGTCACCGTTGTAGATGTTATTGATCAGAACAGTGCTTTGGTTGATGGACCTTGCACTCAGGTAAGAAGATAGGTCATCCCTTTCAAATGCGTGCGGCTCACTGACTTCATCCTCAAGTGCCCACACAGTGCCCGCCAGAAGGACATCCGACAAGCCTGGCAGAAGGCAGACATAAACACAAGATGGGCAGCCACAAGATGGGCCAAGAAGATTGAAGCCAGAGAATGGAAAGCTAAGATGACAGATTTTGATCATTTTAAAATCATGAAGGCAAAGAAAATGAGCAACAGAATAATCAAGAATGAAGTTAAGGAGCTTCAAAAGGCAGCTCTCCTGAAAGCTTCTCCCAAAAAGCACCCGCTAAGAGCAGCAGCTGCTGCTAAAGTTCCAGCAGAAAAGATAACCGCTGCAGGCAAGAAGGCTCAAGCCCAGAAGATTCCAGGCCAGAAAGCTGTAGGCCAGTCAGCAGCACCTCCTCCAAAAGCTCAGAAGGGTCAAAAAGCTCCAGCCCAGAAAGCATCTGCTCCAAAGGCATCTGGCAAGAAAGGATAAGACGCTATTACAAAAGTAATAAGGATTCTTTTTGACAAAAAAAAAAAAGAAAGAAAAAAAAGAATTTGTTCTCAATGAATTGATGTCTGGTCTTAGTTGATTCTGAACAAATAGGAGCTGAGTTAGATGTATCAGAATTGATATGGATCTCCAACCAAATTCTTTAATAGTAGGACATCAGATCCAGATGAAGCAAAGAAGAAAAAAGCTGGCAGTAATGACATTTCAGAAATGTAGTAACGTGTTATAAAATCCTGGGGGAAGAGCAGAGTGGAAGGGGGGTAGGTAGAGTCATAGCTGAAACACCATCTCTCTAATGTGAGTAGGATCTCTAGGAAAAGGACCGTACCTTTTAAGGTTTTATGCTTGGATGGCTAATTTGTACCTCACTGAGACCTTGGTCCGCCACAGAGGGTGTCAGAAAACGGAGGGGCACCCAAGTGTTGCAATTCCTAAAAGGCCTCTCAACACATTTTTCTTTTACCCCCCTGAGTCAGAGTGGCCTCTGCCATTCCATGTTATGAATGTCAGAGGGCACCTTATAGCATCTTCTACATACACCCATAATTTATGAGTTTTTTTTTCGTTTTTTTTGATGGCCATGCTAATCTTCTCTGTATTGTTCCAATTTTAGTATATGTGCTGCCAAAGCGAGCACCGCCCATAATTTGATGTCTCCTCTTAGAGGAAAGATTGCCTTCCATGGTTTTATTTTGCTATCCAGTTCATTCAGCATTGAATTTTAGCATAAATTCCTGTGTTTCTAATATGAAAATTTCCATTGCTGATACAGATATTTGTACAATTTGTAGCTTTTTTAAAAATATGAATTTTGTGCAAAGGAGGGTAAAGGTGCCTATTCATTTACCTGTACCTAGAACAATAAATAAAGTCCTGAACATGCTTTAAGCAATTCAAGAGCCCATTGATTAGATGAGTGTGCCCTTGAGAACGACTCCAATTCTAAGTCTCTGCATTTTGCATGGTTTATGCTCGTAGGATGAGGCTCCCTGTTTTCTTGCATTAAAAAACCTGGTAGCTTCATTGGAAGAGCCTTTGCTCGGTGTGCTTGGATGCGTCAAACCAAGCAGAGTACCAATCAACAGACATCCTAGGAGGCATCTTAACTGCCTCAAGTTAGGGAACTCAGCAACCCTCCCTCCCTTTAAACTGTTTGTTCTCAACACGTTCGAAAGGGCAGAAAAGTCTTTACGCCAATTTTAAAACTTTTTCTCAGAACTCAAGGGATTAACATACAAACTCAGTGAACAGAGAGGTAGGTTTCCTGCTTCCCTCCAAATTGAAGCCAAGATTAATTATGGCATTCACCTGTTCCTGAAACAGGCTGGGTAATGGATCCCGGCTGTGCGCTCCCTGGAGCAGAGCTGGTTCCATAGTTCTTAGCGGACTCACTTCCTTTGATCAACTCATTCTCTCTCAGCAGGCCAAAACGGTAGCCACAGGACACAAGTGCTTAGTTTACAATCATGTTAATTTTGCTTTTTGTTTGTCTTTAGCGGTTGGAGATTAATGAGTAAAAAGGGTGTTTAAATTTTCAACCAGCCTTCTTCTAATCACTTGGCTGCATTGTCGCTGGCAGTTTTATTACTTCGATTTCCTGAATCAATCAGGTATACAGTTTCTTTGTCCAATATAGGTTACGGTGCAGGAAAAGACAGTCCTACCAGGAATTACTGCTGCTGCTCTGGGTTCCACAAAAGGCTATTGTGAAAATACTTTAGCAGCTTTATAGGACTTTTCACAGGATTTCATTGCTGAATACGGGCCTGGTATTATTTACTTATTTATTTAATGTATTTTTTTAAAGATAAGATCTCACTGTGTTACCCAGGCGGGAGTGCAGTGGCTAGCCATAGGCATGATCATACCTAACTGCAGCCTCGAACTCCTGGCCTCAGGTGATCCTGCTGCCTCAGCCTCCGGAGTAGCTGGGATTATAGGCACCTGCCACCGTGCCAGGCTTATCCCTGGCATTTTTAAATAACTCAGACATTTCCAAAGCATTTTACAAAGGATGTTGCTATGCCCATTTTTCATAGCTAGGGAATCAAATTAGCCTATGCCTGTTGGAATGGTGAAAATTAAGAATTTGGAGAAAATTCTTTAGAAGACGAGTTTGTTGCTACATCAAGTCCTGATCCTGTCCTCTGAACTGAGGAAAACAAACTCCATTCTATTGCGGTGTTTCTTCAGGGAGTGTTTCCCAGCTTGTACAGAAACAAGCGGCTTGGACGGTTCCTTCTCAAAGAGGCTTCAGGTCACAGAAATGCCCCTCAGGTCTAATGCGCTGTAATGGAGATTTTGTACACAAAGTGCGACTGAGTGTGTATTATTCTGGTAGCGAGGGACGAGGATAGCTCCACTTTAACATAGTAATGACCTTTGTGAAATGCAAACCTCGTCAGGGTGCTTCTTGCCTTAACATTTTTTAATGTTCCCTGTACTCTCTGCATGATTCTCCCACAAAATTGTAGATGCCTGTCTCCACTGTGAGTTCCTTCTGAAGCAGTGGCTTCTTCCTTTATCTTTGTGCTACCAGCTCCTAACGCAGGCCTGGTGGGCAAGCGGCCCTCACTGAGATTTTAAGGCATTGAGGAAAGCACTGCCTCCTGGCACATAGTCGTGAAGATGCATTCAGGGGTCCTCCAGTTGACCACAGGGGATAATGGCATTTCTCAGGACTTCAAGCCTCCCGCAGAGCAGGGCCTGCCTGGCCTTTTTTATTTATTTATTTTCTTTTTTAGAGTCAGGGTCTCCCTGTGTCACCCACGCTGGAGTGCAGAACTGGTGAGATCCTAGCTCACTGCAACCTCAATTTCCTGGGCTCACGTGATCCTCCCACCTCAGCCTCCCAAGTAACTGGGACTACAGACATGGGCTACCATATCCAGCTAGATTTTGTATGCATGTGTATGTGTGTGTGTATGGGAGGGGGTCTCGCTATGTTGTCCAGATAAAAAAATCAATCAGATGTGGTGGCAAATGCCTGTAGTCTCAGCTACTTGGGAGGCTGAGGCAGGAGAATCCCTTGAGCCCAGGAGTTGGAGGCTGCAGTGAGCTGTGATGATGCCACTGTACTCCAGCCTGGGCAAGGAGACCTGGTCTCAAAAAAAAAAAAATTCCCCCTGAAGTTGAGAACAAGATAGAGATTGCTAATATTGTCCTAGCAAATACAAAAGGCAATAATATAATAAAATATATAAGGTTCAGAACAGAAGGAAAAAACTGTCAGTATATGGAACATATATCTAGAAAATTCTAAATAATCTACAGATAAATTATTACAATGAAAAGAATTTAAAAAGCATTAAAACATCAAAAATTACCGAGAAACTAGAACCTAGCAAGGTTGTTGGATACAAGGTTAATAAACTATAATCTGATTTTCTATATTCCATCAACAATCAGAAGATGAAATTTAAACAATACCATTAACATAGCATTAAAAAAAAACCTCAAACACATTAAATAGGGAAAATAGATAACTTTATAGTTGAGAAATCTAGAAGATACCACGTTAATCCAGTTGTCAAGGAAAAAATTGTCAGATGTACTTCTGGATATAGTGTACCAAGAAAGACACAATGTCACTTCTATGTTTTTATTTTTTTCTTCCCTTCCCAAAATGTATAACCTAATCTAATCATGAAGAAACATCAGATAAACCCAAATCAAGGATATTTTACAAAATAACTAGCCTGTATTCTTAACAAATGTCAAAACAAAGAAAGACTGAGGAATTAATTCTAGATTAAGACTAAAGAGACATGATGGGGTAGAATATGAAATTTATTTGGTCAGTTTTTGCCACAGATCTCCTAAAACTCCTGGAATTTCCTGAATGATAGAAGGATCTTTTGTTATTCATAATGAGCTTCTTTAATAACTCCTGAGCTTATAGGCTAATGAATTTACTTGGGGTAGAGCCCCCAGATAGCCTCAGGATAAGGCCAGGCTACCACACGACCTAGTGATTGGGAAATGGTGCTGGAAATCCAGGTCTATAAAAACAATTTGATGAGCTTTGGGGTTGCTGGACCAAGGAGTTGCTGGAAGAGTGGCAGGCCCAGAGAAGACAGGGAAGCTCCGTGCCCCTCTCTCCATGCCTTGCCATATCTATCTCTTCATCTGGTTGTTCATCTGTGTCCTTTGTAATATCCTTTATAATGAGCTGGTACGTATACGTCAGTGTTTCCCTCCAGAGCTCTGTGAGCCATCATAAACTAATCAAATCCAAGGAGGGGGTTGTAGGAACCCTGATTTGTAGCCAGTGGGTCAGAACTACCAGTGGCAATTGGCATCTGAAGTAGGGGCAGTCTTGTGGGACTGAGACCTCAACCTGTGGGATCTGACGTTCTCCAGGTAGCATCAGCATTGGATTGAGTAAGAGGACACCCTGCTGGAGAATCCACTGAAGGATTGATTGCTGCCTGGGGGGAAATCCCCACACATTTTGGTGACCAGGGGTCTCAAGTATTTTTTGTTGATTGTAAAGTTAAAAGGAAAAAAAGTGGATCCTGGACCAGAAAAATAAACACTATTTTTTTTCTTTTGCTATAGTGGACATTAGTAAGATAATTGATGAAATTTAAAGAAGGCATACAGATTAGTTAATAGTACTGTATAAATGTTAATTTCCTGATTTTGATAACTGTATTGGGGTTATGTAAGAGAATATCATTGCTTTTATAAAATACACGCTGAAGTATTTAGAGGTAAAATAGCTTATGCAATTTACTCTCAAATGTATAAATGGACGAAAACACCATATTCATGGACTGGACTACAGTTCTCCTTAAATTGATCTATATATTTGATGCAGCCCCAATAAAAATCTTAGCAAACTTTGTGTTTGCTTGTTTTGTGGATTTTGACAAGCTGATTTAAAAATTTATATGGAAATCAAAGGCGTCAAAAACATTTAAGACAATCTTATAAAAGAAGAACAAAATAGAAGGACTTGCTACTGAGTATCCAAACTTATTATAAATGTACATTTATAATAAGGGTAGATAAATAGGCCAATTGGACAAAATAGCGTTACAGGCAACAGATGCACACACTGACATTTGATTTGTGACAAAGGTAATATTTTAGGGCAGTGGAGGAAGATGATCTTTTCAATAAATAGTGCTGGTACAATTGGATATCATCGTTATGGAAAGAAATGAAACCTGACCCTACCTCATTTCATATAGAAAATTAGATTCTAGGAAATTGCAGATCTAAATGTAAGAAGCTTCTAAAAGTAACATAGAAAACAATCTTCATGATCATGATGAAGATTTCTTTTCTTTTTTTTTTTGAGACAAGGTCTGACTCTGTTGCCCATACTAGAGTGCAGTGGCATCAGCCTAGCTCAAAGCAACCTCAAACTCCTGGGCTTAAGCAATCCTTCTGCCAAGTAGCTGGGACTACAGGCATGTGCCACCATGCCCAGCTAATTTTTTCTATTTTTGGTAGAAATGGGGTCTCTCTCTTGCTCAGGCTGGTGTTGAACTCCTGAGCTCAAACAATCTTCTTGCCTCAGTCTCCCAGAGTGCTAGGATTACAGGCATGAGCCACAGCCCCCGGCCAAGATTTGTTAAACAGGATATAAAAAAGTACAGTAACCATGAAGGAAAAGATTGATAAATTTGACGAAATTAAAATTAATAATGTTTGGTCATCAACAGACACCATTAAGAAACTGAAAAGACAAGCCATAGGATTTCTATTCAGACTATAGAGAGCTCTTTCAAATTGGTAAGACAAATACAGACAAGGTATTAGAAAAATGGGCAAGAGATTCGATTTGAACAGACTTTGAAAAATGACTACTAATATCTGAAAAAAACCCATTCAAACTCATTAGTAATCAAATAAATTAAATTTAAAATAACAATGACGCCAGGCATGGTGGCTCATCCTGTAATCCTAGCACTTTGGGAGGACAAGGAGGGAGGGTAGGGTCACTTGAGATCAGGAGTTCAAGACCAGCCTGAGCAAGAGTGAGATCTGTATCTACAAAAAATAGAAATATTAATCAGGCCTGGTATCACATGCCTGTAGTCCCAGCTACTCAGGAGGCTGAGGCAGGAGGATGGCTTGAGCCCAGGAGTTTGAGGTTGCAGTGAGCTATGAGGACACCATTGCACTCTAGCTTAGGCAACAGAGTGAGACCCCCATCTCTAAATAAATAAATATGAAATGTAGTATAGACATCTACCAGAATAACTAAAATTATAAAGACTAACACTACCAATCATTGGTGAAGATGTAGAGCTAGTGGAATTCTCATACATCCATGATGGATGGGGATGTAAATTGATAAGATCACTTTGGAAAACTGGCAATATACCCAATTGAACATACGTATACACTAAACCCAGCAATTTCACTCCCAAATATATGCCCTTCAGAAATGTGCACACATATATACCAAAATACATATACAAACATATTATCATATTAGCCCCAAACTGGAAACAACCCCAAAATACAATGGGTAAATAAACTGTGGCATTTTCATACAATTGAACACTACTGGCAATAAAAACGAATGAACTGCCACTATATTCAACCACGTGGATGAATTTCCCAAATATAATGTTGAACAAGACACAAAAGAGCATACACTTTATGAGTCCATTTACATACAGTTCAAAAACCTTTTTATAATTTTTATTTTTTAATTGAATTATAACATGAGTAGGGAAAATGAACAAATCTTAAATGTACAGAATTTTTACATATGGAAAACATTCATAATGACCATTACCTAGATCAAGTTATGGAATATTTCCTCACCCCTGCAGATGTGTCCCACTCCCAGATGACAGCTCCAAACATTAACCACTATGCTGAGCTATTTTTTAAAATCATGAATTTGTTTTTTCATAGATTGCTATTTCTTGACCTGATTGCTGGCTACATAGGTGTGGTCACGCTTTTATTTTTTATTGATCTGTACTTAGGATTTGTATATTTTTCTGTATGTGTTATATGCCAATATATATATTTTTAAGTACCTAATGATTCTATGAGCTATTGCCCCTCAACTCAGCACAGTGACCATCGAATTTTATTCAGGCATATTATAAGCATTAGCTTTTTCCATTTCTGCTACTACAGGCCTATTTCATAATTTTATGACTATTACCATTTTATGAGTCTGCCTATTTAAACTAAAGGCTCATATTAAAATAGGAAAGAGGAAAACATTTTATTTTTATTTTTTTATTTATTGTTTTGAGACAAAGTCTCACTCTGTTGCTCGGGCTAGAGTGCCGTGACATCAGCCTAGCTCACAGCAACCTCAAACTCCTGGGCTCAAGCAATCCTCCTGCTTCAGTAGCTGGGACTACAGGAGAGCACCACCATGCCCAGCTCATTTTTTCTATTTTTAGTAGAGACGGGGTCTCAGTCTTGCTCAGGCTGGTTTCGAACTCCTGATCTCAAACAATCCTCCTGCCTCAGCCTCCCAGAGTGCTAGGATTACAGGAGTGAGCCACTGTGCCCAGCCAGGGGGTAACATTTTAAAAATTACTATATATAAAAGTCTTTGTATCTCTGTGAGGAGAGATGATGAAAATAGAAATTGTTTTTTCTATTTTTTTTCTAGTCTTCTAAAGAACAATCTGAAAGACATTCTAGACAGGTGGGGAAAGGGGCTTACCAATGAGCAGACAAAGGCAGCTTGTTTGTGTCTGTCAGAACACTATTTCCCTGTCATTCCCATTTAAATTAAGATATGGCCTAAGTCTACTCTTCAACGGTAAAGTTTGACACTAACACCCAGATGCAGCAGAATCTCATTATGTCTACTGTTATTTTTTGTTTAGCTTTTTTTTTTTTTTTGAGATAGGGTTTCACTCTGTTGCTTGGGCTAGAGTGCAGTGGTGTCATCATAGCTCACTGCAACCTCAAACTCCTGGGCTCAAGGGATCTTCCTGTCTCAACCTCCCAAGTAGTTGGAACTACAGGTGTGTGCCACCATGCCCAGCTAATTTTTCTATTTTTTGGAGAGAAGGGGTCTTGCTATGTTGCTCAGGCAGACTGGTCTTGAACTCCTGGCCTCAAGTAATCCTCCTGCCTCAGCCTCCCAAAGTGCTGGGATTACATGCACCACACCTGGCCTCTAGTGGTATTCTTTATCATGGATTCATTGTTAATGTTGGGACTATATATAATTTCATTGGCTGCTTTCTGAGAAAATTTGCAGGAGGAATGGATGTCAATAATTATGGAAACTGGCCGGGTGATGTGGCTCAGGCTTGAAACCTTAGCACTCTTGGAGGCCGAGGTGGGCAGATCATTTGAGCTCAAGAGTTCGAGACCAGCCTGAGCAAGAGTGAGACCCTGTCTCTACTTAAAATAGAAAGAAATTACTTGGACCACTAAAAATATATAGAAAAAATTAGCTGGGCATGGTGGCACATGCCTGTAGTCCCAGTTACTCGGGAGGCTGAGGCAGGAAGATGACTTGAGCCCAGGAGTTTGAGGTTGCTGTGAGCTAGGCTAATGCCAGGCACTCTAGCCGGGGCAACAGAGTGAGACTCTATCTTAAAATAAAATAAAATAAAATAAGATAAAATAATTATGGAAATTGTGGAGTGTTCCACAGGAATTGACTATTCTCTTTGTTGTTTTCTTCCCCTCTCCACCACCTCATGATGTACAATCTTTCTGTTAAGATAATGTTGACCTATTGTGATGACTAATGTTAGAGGATATGATTTTTGTCTGTTAGTTTCAATTTAATCATCATTTTATAAAGTCACCTGAAGGAATTGATGACTCTAAGAAACTAATCACTTTTAGGAAACAATTAGTTTGGACACTGTGTTTCTACTGTTGGATGAACATCAAATAGAATTTTATGTTTGAAAAATTAGAAGTAGTTAATTGCATTCAAATCATGACTCTCTCCTGAGGAAAGTACTTGCAGACTATAATTATTAGTAATACTTTGTAAATGAAAAAGCAAACATTGAAGAAATTAAGTGCTCTGTGTAAAATTAGAGCCAGGAATGAGACTCAGTATTTCTGGTTCTTGTTCTTGTACCAAACCATCTGACCACAGGCAACTTTTAGAATTTAGCCAAGAATAATGGAAATTGTCAAGATAATCTTTTTTTTTTTTTTTTTTTTTGAGACAGAGTCTCACTTTGTTGCTCAGGCTAGAGTGAGTGCCGTGGTGTCAGGATAGCTCACAGCAACCTCAAACTCCTGAGCTCAAGTGATCCCACTGTCTCAGCCTCCCAAGTAGCTGGGACTACTGGCATGCACCACCATGCCCGGCTAAGTTTTTCTCTATATATTAGTTGGCCAATTAATTTGTTTCTATTTATAGTAGAGATGGGGTCTCGCTCTTGCTCAGGCTGGTTTCGAACTCCTGACTTCGAGCAATCCGCCCGCCTCGGCCTCCCAGAGTACTAGGATTACAGGCGTGAGCCACCGCGCCCGGCCTGTCACGATAATCTTAATAAATTAATATACAATGTTAATATGCAATCCTCTTTCACATTAAATTCATGAAATCATACAGAGCCAGGTGCAGTGGCTCACTCCTGTAATCCCAGCATTTTGGGAGGCCAAGGTGGGAAGGATTACCTGAAGCCAGGAGTTCGAGACCAGCGAGGCAACATAGAGAGACCCCATCTATACAAAAAATAAGAGGTTCAAAGCTGCAGTGAGCTATGATCTATGATTGTGCCACTGCACTCCAGCATCAGAGACAGAGAGACCTTGTTTTTTTTAAAACAAAAAGGATTAAAAAGTTATATTTAATGTATACTTTAACCAAGATATGAAACCTAATATTCTCAGTTTCAGCTGGTGTTCCTTGTCATCTAAGCTAAAAACCTGGGAGTGATTCTTTTTTTTTGAGACAGTGTCTCACTTTTTTGCCCTGGCTAGAGTGCCTGGCATTAGCCTAGCTCACAGCAACCTCGAACTCCTGGGCTCAAGCCATCCTCCTGCCTCAGCCTCCTGAGTAGCTGGGACTACAGGCATGTGCCACCATGTGCGGCTAACTTTTTCTATATATTTTGAGTTGTCCAGCTAATTTCTTTCTATTTTTTTTAGTAGAGACGGGGTCTCTTGCTCAGGCTGATCTTGAACTCCTGAGCTCAAACCATCCGCCCGCCTCGGCGTTCCAGAGTGCTAGGATTACAGGCGTGAGCCACCACACCGGGCCCCTCCTTTTACTTTCAACCTACATTTGTCTTTGCAGTGAGATATTTGTAGATAGCATATTAGTAGATCATTTTTTATAATCCACTCTGCCAATTTCTGCCTTTTAATTGGTGTGTTTAGACCATTTACATTTAAGGTGATTATTGATACGTTTTAGCTTTGTATGAGCTATTTTCTTTTCTTTTTCTTTTTTTTTAATTTCAGCATATTATGGGGGTACAGATTTTAAGGTTTCAATAAATGCCCTTTCCCCCCCTCCCCCTACAAGTCTGAGTTTCCAGCATGACCATCCCCCAGATGGTGCACATCTCACTCATTATGTATATATAAACCCGCCTCCCTCCCCCCTGCCCAATACCCTATTACTGTAGTACCTATGTGTCCACTTAGGTGCTGCTCAGTTAATACCAGTTTGCTGGTGAATATATGTGGTGCTTGTTTTTCCATTCTTGGGATACTTCACTTAGTAGTATGGGTTCCAGCTCTAACCAGGAAAATATAAGATGTGCTATATCACCGTTGTTTCTTAGAGCTGAATAGTACTCCATGGTATACATATACTACATTTTATTAATCCATTCTTGGATTGGGCACTTGGGCTGTTTCCACAGCCTTGCGATTATGAATTGTGCTGCTATAAACATTCGAGTGCAGGTGTCTTTTTTGTAGAGTGTCATTGGATCTTTTGGGTAGATGCCCAGTAATGGGATTG
>VSMD01106515.1:0-27470 GCA_008750895.1 Mirza zaza
TGCTTAAGACCAGTGAAATTTAAAAGACTATGTGTGAGGCCGGGCGCGGTGGCTCAAGCCTGTAATCCTAGCTCTCTGGGAGGCCGAGGTGGGCGGATCGTTTGAGCTCAGGAGTTCGAGACCAGCCTGAGCAAGAGCGAGACCCCATCTCTACTATAAACAGAAAGAAATTAATTGGCCAACTAATATATATAGAAAAAATTAGCCGGGCATGGTGGCACATGCCTGTAGTCCCAGCTACTTGGGAGGCTGAGGCAGCAGGATTGCTTGAGCCCAGGAGTTTGAGGTTGCTGTGAGCTAGGCTGACGCCATGGCACTCACTCTAGCCTGGGCAATAAAGTGAGACTCTGTCTCAAAAAAAAAAAAAAAAAGACTATGTGTGAGCAAGTGTAGGCGGCATGGTCTTAGTGGGAAAAAATCAATTAAAAACATTTGGAGTCATGTTAATACTGTATGTGAATTCTGAATCTGCCACCAAATGTGTGTGTGGCATTAGAACTTTTATTTAATGACTCGATTTCCTCCTTTGAAAGGTGGGTTTGGGAAAACACCCAAGAGGGTAGGTGAAGGTGAGATGTGGTGGAGCTTGTGAGTTTTTGAAAAAAACTTCTACATTTTTAATTATTATGGGTACATGACAGTTGTATGTACTCCTGGGGTCCACAGAAGCTGGGCCGGAGGTCATGCAGGGTCGGGAAGCAGAGAGCCACGGACTCTTCTAGACTTTTGACAAGTGGAGCACTTTTATTTCAGTCATGTAGCAGTGGAAACCCATCTCCCGGGTGAGAGCCCCGGGACTGGGGTCTTGAGGAGCAGGGACTAGACTCACTGCGTCTTCACCACTTCTGAGAGCGCCATCTGCCCCTTTCCTTGTTTTCCTGGGCTTTGAAAGTCTTCCTCTCTTTTCAGCATTTGATTGCGGATGGCCTCATCGGCTCATCATGAGCAGTCACTGCTGGCCCTTAATGCCTCTTCTGTGCTCTGCACTGTCCCAATGCTCTGTACCGGCCCAGTCTGGGCAGGAAAGCATTCTTCATTTTGGCGTGAGTCAGAACTGACCAGGGCTCTCTCAGGGCTGCTTCCTGCGCCCTCCTCCCTGGGACCCTCTCCGGCTGCCGTGTGCTCCTCTGCGTCCCCCCGTGAGCACCACGCCCTGGGCTCTGCGGTCGTCCTGTGTCCTCTGCTGGACTGGCCGTCCTGGGAGGCCAGTGCTGCTCTCATTGCAGCCGTGTCCCCTCCTTCCCGCAGGTGCCAGTTTCATCGTTGGCACCTGCAAGTGTGTGCTGAATCCAGGTGCGCCGCGGCTCAGAGGCTGAGGTTAAACGGATGACCTCCCTGAATCACGGGCAGGCTCCCACGCCCGTCCCCTTGAAAACCACTTTCCCGGGTTTATCTTCAGTAACATTTCTATTGAGCGCGCCCCCCCCACCCCCGAACCAGGCCAGGGCCCCAGACATGCCACCAGTCCATGCGGAGGTGGGGGGAGGGGAGATGTGGGATTGTCCCTGGGTGGGACGTTGGCACAGGGCGGCCCAGAGTCTTGCCCTTGAGCTCCTCTCATGACTCACCACTGTCGCTACCTTGCGGGCAGTTCAGCCCTGGTGCAGAGGTGTGGCCGGCCGGGACGCAGGCACTCCAGGGACAGGCCCAGAGGAATTCCCAGAGCCCCTTCACCTTCTCTCCAACGGAGAGCTGTCCACCCCACCAGCAGCGCAGATCGGACTCTGAGATATCCAGGTGAGATCTGCGAGGGTTCACCGGAGCCTTCTGAGGCTCTGCTTCGTCCTTTTGTTATTTTGTGAAAATTCAGCTAAGCCAAGTTTGATGTAATCTCCTACTTGATGGCTGAGGTTTAGTGGGGGGGATGCCAACAAGCTCCCCGGGCTATCACCCAGCTGCTCCCTTAGGACCTGGGGAAGCAACCTGGTGTTCCTCTGAAACAGTCACGAGAACTAAATAAATGAGTGGACCAGCCTGTGTGCAGGGGAGGCAAGTGAAGTCGCTTCTGGGAGATGCCACTGTATTGGTTTTACCCTAGTTTGGAATTCGACATCAACTAAGAAGGACTTCAGCAGTGTACACAGGGAGATGGCGTCAATCGGCATGTAACCGTGTATGCAGCCATCTCCAGCATTCAGAGAATAAGTCAGACTTTTAATTGATTGAAAATTAAGTTTTGAGGCTTGCAGAACTACTAGCTTCATTATCCACCATATTAGGATTGCCTTCTAATCAAGTAACTCAATGTGATTGAAATAGTGAATTCATAATCCTATTAGAGTCAAACTTTTCGAGGCTTGAAAAGGCACTTTTTCAAAAAGAAGAATAACATACATGTGGTCACTCTTAATCCTTTATTCATTTAACAAACATTGACTGAGCATCACTTATGGGTCAGGCACTGAGGAAGCCTTCAGCTCACATGCAGTAATAAAGCAGGCACAATTCTTTCCCTTACATAACTTCCTATTTAGTGTAAAAGGGGAACATTCAATAAATAAACACGAATAAGTATATAAATGTTATTCATGATAAGTGCTGTGGAGGTAAATTATATGCACTTAGGATGGTAGACACTAAAAATAAGTATAAAAGTCTCTAGTGGCAGACTTCAAATATCCAAGAAATAACTGGGTGAAATGAACAGTCTTTTGTTTTTCCTGTATCTTTTCCTTGTTGTCAATCTTTACATACATATAAGACCCTTTTTGTGTCTCCAGCATAGAACCCATCACACCGTGTCGAAGTCACTCGTGTGTCCGTCATTCCAGATCATGAGCCCCTGGAGGCCGAGGACAAGGGCAGAGTTGGGCTCATCTTCAAGTTCAGCTGGTCTTACAGGTGACTGGCACCAGCAGCGGCCCCATTCAGTGGATCTAAAAGGCTTAGAGGAATATCGGAATGAGCATGCCCACCCATCCCTAGTACAGACGTGCACCTAAGCACAGCAACCTGCCAGTTTGGGTCACAGATAGAAAACCAACACTGCTGTCATCACCTTAACTTGGGGAGGACTGCAGGAGCTGGCCACATTGCCCTGCAATGGTATGTACAGTTAATCTTGGGAAGTCGTAGAAGATGCCAGCGGGCACAGCCAACGGGGATCAAGGGATCTCATGCTGTCGTCATCCGACAGTGAGACTGAGGTTTCCGTGCTGATAGTGCAGCCAGCTACCTCCACTGTGTTTCCAGATTGCTTGAACGAGGAGCGTGAGTCATTTTCAAAGGCAGCGTGATGTCCTTTAAAAACTCCTGGACTTGGCCTGAAAAACATGAATTTGAAGCCTCAAATTCATCCTATGTGAGTTCCAGGAACTTCACAGAGCTACTTAATTTTCCTGAGATTTAGTTCTCTCATCTGTCAAAAGAGAGTAGCAGATATATTCTCGTCGCAGGCTCTGTGATGAGAATCAGATGACAGAGTAAGTGTAAAATCATTTTGCTCATTGAATGCATTGTATCAATTGCAAGATATTTCTGTACATTCTCATAGAGAATCATTTCCAAAAAAAATGCCCTTTTCTTCCCTGCAACTAAATCATTTCTTCTTTTGAAATTCCCACTCTGTAGCAAAGTGCCTGAAAAGTAGCAGGTGCTAAATAACTGCTTGTTGCATGAGAGAATTAGTAAAGAACCCATGAGGCATTTGCAAGGCAGCTGTTTGGGATTAGTGGGAATTTCTGAGGCCCCATGAAGCCGAAGGGCTCAATCCACAGGTGAAAACCACGACCTTGTGTCCTTGGTTGGAAAGCCAACACTGAATATGCCGTCTCCAGCTGGGACGCCGTGCTAGCTATTCGCTCCAAGCAAGTCCGTGCTGCCGAAAACGGGGCCCCGCCTGCCTGCGGGGAATGAGGAGCAGATTCTGGTACCAGTTCAGCGTTGGCTTAGCGGAGAGCCGGCGCACAGATAAAAACAAACAAGCGACCCGCCACCTACAACTGAAATGAAATTTCTAGGCTGAGTATCGATCCATTTCACTATGTCATATGTACTTTTAATTTATAGACCTTTGAGACTTTTCTACTTTTATGATTAAAAATAGCGTTTTGCTAAATATTAGTAAAAGTTTTATAGTAAAACACACCAGTTCCTTGTTTCACGGCTCTTTTCACCTTGTCTGTATCATTGGAGGTGATCGTTTTCAACTTCTTTGGCTTTTCTGGGTCTTTAAAAATGCTTACGTGCCTACTCTCTTTTGATTAATCAATTTTAGATATTATCTATCTAATTCCTATGACGGCAGATGATACTTTAATTCTTTTATACTACCATTCCCTCATTTTCCCCCAATCCTCCTAAATATTATCATAAATATAAAAATGTTGATTAAATCAATAGCCAGTGTTATTATCATGCTTTGCAAATATTATTCACAGCAGAGCGTTGTGGTGTTTTTATGCTTACGTTTCCTTTATGTTTTTCCTGAAGTTAGTAGTTGTCTTGTTTTATCACATCTGTAGATTTCTGTACCCCTTCCCGCATCTTCCCCGTGATACCAGTTTTCTGCCAGGCCCCTTGCGTCAGCTGGGTGGCTTCCCAGTGCTCTCCCGAGGCTGCCGGGAGACTCCGGCCTCTGTCCTTTGGGACTGGCTGCGCCGCAGACCCCGGAACAGCCCTGGCCAAGGGACTCCCCACCCAGGCATCTAGGAAGTCCCCTTCCTGGGACTCGAATTCCTGCTTTCTGAATCGTGTGGTGCGTCTCCTTTGCTTTGCTGCCTCATCTGTTCTGTCGGAGCATTTTCCCCAGTTGCTTCCTCGGGTCAAAGGGGAGGCACAAGGCGACGCCCCCACACGCCTGTCTCCCGAGTCCCACAGCTGCCCTGGGCAGGCTGCTGTCCCACCTGTGAACAGGTGTGATCTGGGGGGCGTCTCCCTGCCATCAGCCTGGAGAATCGTTTCCCTTCTCTCACGTTGGAGTTCCCCTTTCCTGTGTCTCATGTCATCCTTTTTATTTTCTTTCATTTTTTTGCTTTTTTCAGCAACTTCCTGAGGAAGTGAGTATGAAAAGTCAAATTTTTTGAGACTTAGTAGGTCAGAAACACCCCTCGATTGTATAAAATCTGGGTTAGAAGTAATTTTCCTTCGGAAATTTGAAGGCCTTTGTTGTGTTTAGATTAATTTCCAGGTTTTTTTGGAGAAATCTGAAGTTACTCTGATATTTTATTCTTTGTGTGTGAACTGCTTTTTTCTGTGAATTCTTTTAGGATCTCCTGTTTGTCCCCACTGCTCTGAAATTTCACATTAGTGCTCCTTGGTGAGTACATTAGACCATAATTGTCCCAGTGACGCTGCGTAACAAACAGCCCTGACTGTCAGTGGCTTTTCTCACTCTTAGGTCTGCAGGTGAGCTCCACACGCTCTGTGAGGGTCTAAGGGTCAAATCCAGGTGCCGAATTTCTCAGCCTGGCACCCGGCTGAAGGAACGTCAGCTCCCTGCCGCAGGATCTCCTCAGGGCACCTGCAGCGTCCCCGGCTTCAGGCTAAACAACACGAGCACGCTTAAAACCTCCGGTCAGACCTGGAATATACCAAATCCAGTCACGCGGCCCAGCCCAGAGGGACACTGGCGTTTCTCTGCCTGCAGGGAACCAGGGTGAGAGTTGGGGGAGGGGAAGGAGGACCCCAGGGCATCCTGCTGTTTCCCACCATGGGTCTGGTGTCGGCCTCGACTTGGGTGTCAAGGGACCACTGCAGTCCAGAAACTCACGTCCTTCAGTTCTGAGAAATTATTTTGAGTAATTTCGTTCATAATTTCCTGCTCTCCGCAGTCTTTATTCTTGATTTCGGGAACTCCCATTTTCCCTGGCATTGTATCTCTTAGACTTGTGTGTTCTGATTTTCTCTCTTTCTGTCTATTCACCTCATAAGTGGGTTTTTATTTCTACTTTTCTGTTCAACTTTTATCTTCCAACCCTCTGTCAAGTTATCGATTTCTGCAAGAATAATTTTTTAATTTTGTAAGAACTCTGTTCTTTGCTCCTTTATAAATACTATCTTCTTCATAATGCACGAATACAAGACTCCTCTTACTTTTTGGAAGACAAAAAATATATATAGATAGTTGGTTTAATTTTTTTCTATCACCATAATCTCTGTTTCCTCTAAGTTGTGTTTTCCAGGTGATTTTTTATCTCTTTCGTATTAGAGGAATTCTTCAAGAATCCTTTGTCACCAGCTGAGCTTCTTCACCGCAGGGTCTGGCCGAGGCGCTGCTTGGAGGTGCCCCTGTGGTAAGTATCTCCAGGTTTTGTTTCTCAGGCTGGTCAGGCTTTGGAGGGGACTCAGGGTCCTCTTCCTGGAGAGGGGAGTGCAGCCGAGGAGCACGGAGGGCTGGGAGTCTCGTCGGGTCACCTTCCGGAGGGAGGCTCAGAGCCACGTGGCCGGCGCTGCGGTGTTGCACGAGGGGGAGTCTGCCACCAAGATGCTTTCTTTTGTCGTCTTTGGAAAGTCAAATCCCCCAGCCCTCCGTGGCACGGGGGAGAGGAGGGAGGAAAGGCATTTGACAGAGGCCTGGTGGGGACGGAGACCCCTGACCTCCTGTGGCTTTGACCCTTCTGTGCAGAGCGAGTCAGTCCTTGGCTGTTCCCACTGCAGCTTTAAAATCTGGCTTTTCTGGATTAGCTAAGTCAATTATTCCTTATCCATTTGCTTCCCAGCTGCCAAAATGCAGAGTTGTCTCCTCTCCCGCTCACCCTGTTTTTTGGGGGGTTTATGGATTTCAAAAATATCTTTGAGATGTAGTTTTAGAGGAGGGATGGCAGGGGACAAAGGTAGACAGACACGTGTTCGGTCTACCGTCTTTGCGTACAGTAATAATAGTGTTTAATGTCTGGTGTTATCCAGATTCTTATTACAAAATAAATAATAACGTCTGCTTGAAACAGCTGCTATGAAGTTTTGGGGGGAAAGTAACATATTTCGCCAAAGCAACTTCCAGGCGGCCTAATCCTTGAGCAGCATCATAAAAGCAGGTATCAGCTCCCGAATCACCCCAACAGGCCAGACGCTGTCCTGGCCGAGTCATATGTCATAGCCAGCCCTCTGTAGCTCAGTTATGTGTTTATTTTCCCATTGCAGATAAAAAAAACAGATGGGAGGAAAGTTTTAAGAAACTCGTTGAGGACACTCAGTTGGTAAGAAGTGAGTTTGCTTGAAACCCAGAACATGAAGCAAAGATATTTCCTCATATTCCATCTGACTTTTTATTGATCAGCAAATAAATGCACCTTGCAGAGAACTGCATAAAAGAGTATATTGCTGGAAGTGATGAGAGAGAGAGAGACAACCAAATCAGCAATTTATCCATGGCCTGTGTGAAATGAAACCATGAGCAGAATAAGGAAAACAGTGATGATTTTTTCCAACCAGTTCCTTCTCTATTTCCCTTACGTTAAACCTGTCTTAAAGCCAACACTGGACTATACAGTTCTTCAGTGGCAGATAAACTTTAAAGGAAAAGTCCATAAAACTTGTTTCTAACATTCAGAAAACTAGTTGATTTTCCCTGAAGCTCTTGAAGATGAAATCAGTGCTTGCTGATGACTTTGTTGAGAATAAGTGAACTTTATATTCAATAGACTTGCCAAGATGACCGCCACTCAGCCCGATTCAGTTATAACTTAGGCCTCTCTTGCTGGGTGTTAACAAAGGTAATTCAGTCCATGGAAACTTGCCCCGAGTTTTCTCCTCGGTTTCCTGCCTCCCTGTCATCTAGAACAGAGACAGGAGAGTACAGAAGTTGCAGCGTAGAGCCTGCCATTGGACAGATGTCATTTTGAGTTCCAATGTGGCCATTTCCTAGGTATTAACCTTGGGCAAGGTACTTACCTTCTCTCAGTCTGTTTCATCTATAGAAAAAAAAATGGTATAGTTAGCATTATTTTACATGTGGAGTTGCTTTGAGGATTAAGGTGTTTGTGAAATACTTGCCGTAGTGCCTGGCTGTGTATTGTTATTTATGTTCATTCTTTGAGAAATTGATGGCTTCAAAGCATACTAGGTGGTGTGCTGGAAGCTGAGTGTTCAAAGATGAATAAGGTTTGATTCTCGATTTCAAGGAGCTCAGAGGTCAGGGGAGGAGTTGGGGTAGAAGCAGCTCATTGTAGCAGTCCTCCTCTGTGAGATCGATCCCTACCAGCAGTTCAAAACACTCCCTGTCCACCACTCACCCCTACATTGATTCATTCTGCACAGGTCTTTCCTCTGATCTCAAGATCCGTGTACCCAACTTTCTACTCACACTTGAATGTTTCAAGTACATCTCAAACTCCACACATCAGTGTGGTCCTTCTTATCTCTACTCAACCTGCTTTTGTTGGCAGCATTTCCTATCTTTAAGGCAGAAGCGCTATCTCCCAGCTGTACAGATTAGGAATCTACTAATGAGCCTTGTAATATTCCCAGTTATTATTTTCCAATATCGAATCCATAAACACATGTTCTAAAATTAACCCCAAATCTTTACTCACATCTACTCATTAATATTTCTTCTGTATTGTCAACACCCTGAGTAAGTTCCAGCCATTTCTCACTTATATTTCTATTGCAAGTAGATTACCGGCTTCTTCTCATGGTATCTTCCAATTCATTTTCTTTATTTCAGCAAGAGAACTCTTGAATGTCTTTTCATCCCGCTCATGGCAAAAATAGCATTCCAATGTTATAATAGCCAGTACATTCCTGCTGAGGGGCTGCCCACCCGGCTTCCGAGAAAGTCCAATTCCACTTGCTGCCTGTCCCTGTACCCTGGCCAGGCGGCCCAAAGTCTTTCAGTTATGCAAATGCACCGGTGCCTTCTCACCAGGTTTTCCTTGAGCATGCTAGTCCTACTTTTGGGGGGAAGCTCTTGCCCGACTACTTTGTCTGATTTGCTCGTCTTCTTCTGACAGTAGCTCGAGTATTGTTTCCTCAAAGGAAACTTCCTTGATTTCTTAGTTTCTTATAATGCGGTCTCACGGGAATTTTATTTTTCTTCAGAGCATGAATTTGTATGAGGGATAATATATATGTTATTATATGATATATGTCTTATTATGATTATTTGAAAACCTCTTTTTGCCTGCCAATGGAGACAGAATATTTTGTTCACTGCTGTATCTTAGAGGCTAGGACAGTGCCTCAAGCATAGTAAGTGCTCAGTAAATATTTACGAAGTGAATGAATGAATTGGTGAAATTTATGAGAGGTAGGATCGTGCTTGCTCCCCTTATATCTACAATCTAGCACAGCTGAGGACTCGATTAATATGTGCTTAAATGGATAAACAAGGAAAAGATTAAATGAATGAATAAAATAATGGTAAGGTGTGGACAGCCAGGGCGATCTCCAGCCCAACCGAGAGGAGAGGGGAGGAGAGTCAGGACGCCTTCCCGGAGTGACGACGACTGAGCTAAGAAGGGTCACCGTTACCAGTCCGGTGAATGAAGCAGCAGGAACGTAGAGAAGAGGGGCCGGGTCCTGTGGGGAAATCCTAAGTATTTCGGCCTGGTTGGGGGCCGGGATATCAGGAAGGGACTGGCGCCTGCCAGCCTGCCCCAAAGAGGACCCAGCAGAAATGCACAATAATCCCCCGCTAGAAGACCTGGCAGCAGCAGGGATGAGTCAGAAACAAACCAGGCAATAGCAATGTCCTCTTTGCACAAGGCACGGGTTCCGCACCTCTGTCCGGCTCCGCGGGCTCCCGGGTGTTTGATCAAAAGGCAGCACTGACGGAGCTGAGGAAGGAACCGAGAATGCGCTGAGGTGACAGGGCAATTGCAACCGGGCTACAGTGATTAGTCGGAGCGGATAAAATCGGGACGGGCAGTGTGAAGGACAGGCCTGAAGCTCATAAAATCGAGACAGGGAAGCCTGGTGCCCAGTAAGCGTAAAGATCCAATACCCCTTTCAGCCTGCAGGGTCAGGACGGGAGCCGGAAAGCAGATTGCTCTGGCGCCCTCTGAGCATTGTCGCAACTCCAGTTCACAGCCCGAGCTGTCCCCAACAAGTCCTGAGAGTCCTGGCGTAGATCCCTTGTGCACACGGACCCAGACAGCCGGGGCCCTGCGGGGCGTCCCTCCCTGTCCCCCTCCCCGTCCCTGCCTTCCTGAGGTGTGGGGCCTCGTCATGCCAGCTGACCGAGGGTACCAGTGCGTCACCGTGCAGTAACTGAGGCCGCCTTTGTACTAGTGCCCTCTGGCCTCTGCTGCAGCCCCGCCCCCGGAGTTTGGCTGGCCCAGCGCTCTGGCAGCTGTAGCCCCCTGGTGACCCCACGCTGGGCATCGCACCCCCTGCCTGCCTTATGCACTCACATCTCAGTCTCAACATCACACAGATTTTACCTAAACTGTCCTCGTGGGTTTTAACACACAACACCTTATCCAAAGACCCAGATTTGAATTCGTGGAATTGGGACCCGAGAACAAAGAGTGGCAGACGGTTTTCTTGAGAACGGGTCCTGCTGGGGCATTTTCCTCGGAGGGAGCTAAGGCAAGTCGCTCTTCCCCGGGACTGAGTCTTTCTGGGCAGTGGCTCTGTGTGGACGGAGCTTTCCCACGTGGCCAAGAGTCACTGAGTTGCGCTCACGTGCAAATCTAAAAAATGTCCAGGACACCTTTGGTAACAGTATCGTTTAATGCATGGGAAAGAAACACAGTAGTTTAAGCATAAATATCTTATAGCCACATTACGTTTTATGGCATGCAAAGCCTATGTGTGTGTGTGCGTGTGTATGTGTATATATTTAATATATAATCATTTTATCCTCACAGCAATCTTAAGAGGAGAGCAGGATGCACAGAGCCGTTCAGACTCAGTTAGGATGACTCTTTCCAGTTCTGTGTTCTTCTGCCTTTGTCGTTCATTATTCACGGAGAGCAGTGCTTCTTGAATTTCTGTAGGAACCTGTCTTTGCCCACCGGCAGCTCTCACTCTTCCTGTTTCCTGTCAGCGATGGCTCATGCATTGTTCTAGCTGAGCCCTTTCCAAGTGATGCTCCTCATGGCAAAGGTCGTCCCCTCATCGTTCTTGCATTTCCCCCCTGCCTTCTGGCTGCTTCCACACCTGTGCTCCCGTTGCCCCTAAGGACCTTCCTCTGCCTTCCCCACCCTTCCTCGCCCTCTGCTAGCAAATGCCCAGCAGACAGCTCTCCCCGCCAGCACTCACAGCCACACACAGCGTCACTACGAGCTGTCGAGAGAGGCCGACTGTCTGGAGTCTGGCAAGGCTGATGACATTCCACGTGGAGCCTTCTGAACACAGAGGTGCCACGAATGCCTGACCAGCTCCTGCCAGTGACAGGGGCAACGGAAGGATGTCGTCAGTTCAGGTGCAGATCCAGAAGAGGAATCATTCAACCCTTGGCACCGTGTGACGACCACTGTGACTTTCCAAGCTAAATGTCAGCTGGCGGAAGACTGGTCACTGCCCGCATCTGTCGTCAGACCCGGGGGAGTGCGTGTGCGTGCGCACTGAGGTTTGTTCCCCCGAGGATGGATCTGAGGACCTCCTCTCCCAACTCGATCGTCACGGCCACATGATACGCCCTGGACTCGGAGTGGGTGCCTTTCTTTCCCCGAGTCTCACCTGCCCAGACTTGGGCGGGTCAAACGATCTCGTCTCACAATGGCCTTCAGCGGCTTCTTCCCAAAAAGGGAGTGGTCCTCGCTGCTCCACCTGTCTCAGGAGGCTATCGTGGGAGTGAAAAGGGATCCTGTCTGCATGTGACATCCTGTTGGAAGCTAGGGTGTCCTGTGTCCCCGAGCCTGGATGCAAGACGGTTGAGGTCTGGGATTAAGGCCGTTGGGAGTGGTCAGTAATGAACCGTGGTGCTGACCACAGAGACATGTTTCCATCATGGCCTCTATTAGCAGGAGCACAATTATGAGTTTGACGTCTTCTTACACTGTCCCAAATCATGATATAATCTTTGCATTGTATTTATTTTATTTGAAGATATATCCATGGATGGTTTATTCTCTTCAGTTCAATTTAATCTGCTTTGAACAACGTCCACTCCATTCAAGGCTGTGATGGCTCCTTGGAGCCACAACGGGGGCAGATTGTTGATGGGACAGCAGGTGTTCTCTCTGCCCTTCCCCATGGACCACCACCCTGAGTTTATGCTACGAAGCTAACTTTTCCAGGAAGGAAACGACAGACACCACCTCAAAATGAGACGGCATAGCATCATAGTTCATAAAACTCATAAATGCTCTTGTGATCTTAGAATACTACCAAATAATTTTGAAGGAAAAGCAAAAACGCCTCCCTCAATGCTGCATTACACTGAAATGAACAAAATTGATATTTCTAAACTTCTCTTTCATTTTGTATTTGGGAGGAACCTGAAAAAAAATGCAGTCAAATTGCCCCATGTCTCACAAGAAGAACCAGGGCGGCAGCGTGTTAAGCGTGTGCTTCGCACCACGCAGCGTCTGGATGTCCAGACGCCAAACCCTCCGAGGTGGGGGCCAGGGCTCTCTTCTCTGCCACCACGTGTTCCCTCGCTCGTTTGCTCGTGTATGCAAATGGATAAGAAGATTTGATGAAAACTCCTAAACATTGGTAATTTACGCCTCTTCATCTTAAAAGTTTTTATTATAAGAAAAAAGCTAATGCTGAAGTAGCAGCATAATTCAATCCACATTCATAAGGAATTCTCCGAACTATCTGCGATCTTGACTTGATCTGTACCATATGCTCTCAGCATTGTTCAGGCTACCATCAAGAATCCCTTGAACTGTTACAGAAGGTTTTCAAAGGGCCTCCCCGTGCTCGCTGGTGCCTCTCACTAACTCGTGCCTCACGCTTTGCTGAGGGACGCCCCTGCACCCACGGGCCACAGCACGAGACTTCTCCACTCCCACATCACCCACCGGGGGTCTCCCAGCTCTCCTGGATCAGAGTCCCAGGTGTTTTGATCTGGCCTCATGGGATACTGTCCTCCCTTTCACTGCCTTCTTTCTGACCGAGTTTTCTTTTTCATCACCTTGACCACGTCTACTGTCCACTGCCCGCTTTCTGGAACATTCCGCCACACTTGACTTCTTCCCACTCATTCCTGGAAAGGTCGTCACCGGAGCAAGTACCTGCCATCATGTTACGTGGTTGTAAACAGATGCTATGCCGGTTGCTGTCCTCTGCTTAGCAGTTAATTTCACTGCCAGGTTTTAGGTCTCAGGAGGTGGGGACCAAGACTGCTTTTATAATCCCAGGGCCTAGGAAGCGGCTGGACACAGAGCTGGGATTCAGGAAACGTTTCCTGACTGACTTCCAGCCTCGCCTCGGTCAGTTCCTGCTGACTTTGGCAGTTCCCAGTGGAGTCGGATTCTCAGGATGGACCCTGGATGGCTTTGATGTCCCCCGCTGAGTGGACTCAGTTTCCGATCTCTGTCCCACTCCAGCTTCCCCTAGTTTGACACACTGGCTCTTAACCACCTGTCCAAACCCTCCACAATGTCTGGTCTCAGCCCAGCCCTGTCTTCACCTCCTCTGGGCTCTCTGTAACAGGTGGGGCCAGGCACCAGGCACCATCTTCTCCTCCTGGGTGAATAGCATTTCCCTTCCTGCCATTTATCTCTGATTCCCATCCTGAGAGCCAGCCGAGGGAGTAACAGTCCCCAGGCTTACTTCCTCTGCCCAGGAAAGCTCTCAGCTCGTGGCTGAGCTGCTGAGGCACTACGTGGTGGGAGTTCCAGCATCGGTGGGCAGATGTTCAGACATGTAAACATGTGTCCCGGACATCTAACTGCTGTGTGCCAGGTAAAGCCGGTCCTGAGTTAGGAGGATGGGACAAAAGGTGAGTAACCAGAAAGAATGACTGCTATGTTTGAGCACCTACTGTATTCTGAGTGCTTTACATATGGTCTCCCATCTGCTCTTCTCGATGACCTTATAAAGTAGAGACTGCTGTTCTCATTCGCATCTTCCCACCTATGAAAGTGAGTGGGAGAAAGTCAGAGGTCTGAGGGCCAAGGCCACCAACGTGACAGGCCCTATTCCTGTTCCGTCCACACAGCAGGGCGCTCACCTCACTGGTCAGTGATGGTTTGCAAATTAAATCCACACTGATGTCACCAGGATGGAAAAATGAAAAGCCCATATTGAGAAAGGTGTGGAGCAGTGGGGACTCTTTTACCTGCTCTGAGTACTCCTTGGTGCAATCACTGGAAGACTTTTTCTGGAACTGTCAGTTAAAGTTGAACTCTGCAAGTCTTCATTTAAAAGCCTGCCCTAGATACATCTGCGCACATGGGAAGGAAACATGAACAAGGATGTTCACAGAAGCCTTGGACAGAATGTCCCATACACACCTTGTGACATAGTCAACCCATAGGAACCTTAAAACCCAGTGAGCTTCAGCTGAGCACATCAACAGGGATGAAGCTCAGCAACACCATGTTGGTGGAAAAGGTAAGTTTCAGAATAATAGAAACGATACAATCAATTGAGGAAAATGAAAAATTAAACAGTATATGTCAATTAGGGAGATAGAAGGATGATAGATAATAGATAATACAATTTTGAAGGAAAGCAAGGAATTTTTAAATTTATAATCATTGATGTGACATCCTTTCTCTGGAAGGAAGATGGACTGCAGGTGGGCAGTGGCACCAGGATGCTTCAAAATTATTGTTTCTGTTTCATTTCTCAAGTCTGTGCTGGGTGTTTCTCAAACTCAGGTGTTTATTTTACTGTTATTTTCAAATAATACATATTATGTAAATGTTTTATACATGTGATATTTTACAAAAAATACAAATCACAAAATCATAAAAAGTAACTTCAGACACATTGCAGTTCTTTTTAATGTAATAGAGGAATACATTATATGGACCTGCTTTTCCAAAATTTATAATGTTCTGTCCAGCTCTCCACCAAATAATAAATAAGGCACAACTTTCAGTTCTATTGAAAATGATGAGAAATCCAGTTCTATCACATTGTAACACAGAAAGAACAAAACAAAACAAAACAAAAAAACCAACCTTTCTGTCTTAGTTCATTTGTGCTGCTATAACAAAATACCTGAAAAATACACCTGGTAGTTTCTAAAAAACAAAGATTCATTTATCATTGTTCTAGGGGCTGGGAAGTCCAAGATCAAGGCTCCGGCAGGTGCGCTGTCTAGTGAGGGTCCGTTCTCCATTCCAAGATGGCTCTTTGCTTCTGCCTCCCTGGGAGGGAGGGATGCCATGTCCTCACAGAGCACAAGAGCAAAAGAGCAGGAGGAGAGAGGTCTCTCTGAAGCCTCTTCTATAAGGCCATTAATGTATTTGTGAGGGTGGAGCCCTCATGATTCCGTCCTTCCCAGGAGACCCCACCTCTTAGGGCCACCACAATGAGGCGCAGGTTTCCACAGGAACTCTGGAGGGGCACACGTTCGAACTGCAGCACTCCCCAAAGCTGCAAGTCACAGAACCATAGATTCTCTGACTTAGGACCAATCTTAGGGTTAATCCAGTCCAAGCTGCAGTGAAGTACAGACCAACAAACTCTGTGTCTCTTCTTTTTGCAATTTTAATGCACCTCTAATAACTTGATCTTATTCGAGGTCTGCATTAAATATGTTCATAGACTGATAAACGTATGTTAGCTTCGTTTACTTGACCAGCAATTGTTTTCTTGATGCTTATTATGTTGTGCATGGCGTGGCCATCAGGCGACAAGGACACCGAGAGAATAAGATTTGGTGTTAGTCTTCAGTGGGGTCACCGTGTGATGGGGGAGGCAGGCGGAGAAACGGAAACATAGTGACATAATTTGGGAAATGGTATGAGAGAGGCATTGGGTTCTCTGTGAGCGCAAAGAATGAGCACCTGGTCCAACTGGGAAGGTCCAGAAGGACTTCCTGGAGAAGAGGGCTTTGGATCGGTCTCGAAGGAGAAAGGAGAAAAGGAGGAGGAGCCCCTCCCCAGGAGAAGGTGGGGGAAGGGTGGTTCAGACAGACAGACTGGATCAGGAACAGGACGTAGTGTGACCTGCCAGGCAAATAGCAAGTATTATTAATAATTATTCTGGAGAACATACCATTCTTGCTGAATTATGGGAACAAATGTGAGAACTCCAGAAGGATTTCTGGCCTTTATTTTGTGTCTGGGTGTCTAAGAGTCACACCTGAGAGCTCTTGGCCAGAAATCAGGGCACAGGTTTGCATCCTGATCTGCCACCTACCAGCTGTGTGTCCCTGGGCAAGTCCCATGACATTCAGAGAATTTCATTTTCCTCATCTGCAAAATGAGGCAATAGAACGCGCAACTCCGGTGGCCTTCTGGGTGCCTTGCACAGGGTCTAGCCTTTATTTAGGAAGATGCGTCGTGAAGTTTCCATAGGATAACAGACCTGGAGGTATTTTGGACGGTACGAAGAGCAGGGATGAGTATTTTAATAGCACATTAAGATGACAGTTAAGACGACAGGGACAGTCCTTGCTGAGACGCACAGATGACAACTTCTAGTGGCAACGGCCACAGCAGGGGAAATGTGGCTGCTTGAATGTGACCTAAATACATCATGCTGCGTAAAGCCCAGCGACAGCAAAGGCAATTACCTCCGCACAGAACGTTCGCAGCGAGAGAAGGTAGGTTTTACTCACCTCGGAGCCTTCAGTCTCTTCTTAACATTACAGTCATTCAAAAACTATGTGGAAAAAAAATTAACTGGACCAGCATGGTAAACTGTAATGGGCTGATTTGCCTGGTGGACTTGAATTGTTCAAATCAATTAACTCCAGCTGAGAAGTTCTTGTTACAATGTCACCTTCAAGTTAAATAATATTGAGAGTCTTTGTCCTGAGCAGTTGGTGTTCCTGGTTCCTTTTTAACCTCGAATCTGAGTTCTTGCAAGATTCTAATGATGACTATTTTGGTAAGATAGTGTGCCCTAATAACTCATGGAGGCTTAAATTAGTATATGCCTACTGTTCGCCAGACACTGTGCCAGGAGTTGTGTTGACACCCATTTATGCAAAAATCTTCATAAAGATCTTCTGAAGTAGTTCTTATTACCCACATTGCAATATGAAACAATTATGGCACAAGGAGTTTGAGTAATTTACCCCAAAACACAAGATCTCTAGAGGGGGGAATGAAGTTCAAACCCAAGTTAGTTAATACCAATTGTTTTGTCCATGGCAAATAGGGTCCCCATACTTCCCGAAACATTGACAGATTTAACAAATTAATTGATGCTAGTCCCATGGACTTCTGAACACATATCACTTTTTGCTTGTTAAGGTGTTTCTATCTGGAAAACCCTAACGTCATGCTGAGAGGTAGGCGTTGTCCCAGCCCATTGTCCCCAGTGGCAAAGGGCTCCCCCCCCCCACTGAGCTGTGTGTCCAGTCTGCTTCACTCCTGGAAGGGAGCCCAGGGAAACTGAGGAACAGGAGGGGGCGGTGGGGGGGGTAGTGAAGAGGGAGCTTCCCAGGGCTGCTCCAGCCGGGGTCTGAATCTTACGCAACAGTCAACATGGAAGAATGTGTCTCTCTCCAGGGCTCTGGCTGCCTTACGCTTACTATAAGATTTGGGGTTCAGAGCCAACCCCCAGGTCATCTAGAACATTGGATTATAAACTCATTTTGACAGACCCAGCCTAGGAAAAATTTTATGTTTGAACTCATGGTCCACAAATACAAATGAATGTTTCACATACACACACACATACACACACACACAGAATCTTGTGATAGACAAGATTTTCTCTTTCACTCTCTCTGTCATACTCTATGTTCTTTAATTGGTAAAGAATTCTGGTCATAGCTCAGTAAATTGATTTCATGACCGCCAAGTTTGAACAACACCGCTGCAGAATAATACAGACATCCTTGTCCCTGCTCTACTCTAGATGAGGCTCTGTCTGCCCTTGAGGACACAGAACCTGAAGTGGGTATAAGCGGCAACCTCTTGGTTCCCTTACATCCTGGGCAGCTCACTGTGCAGTTTGCATATGGAGACATGCTTGTCCACACATGGGCTTCCCCTCTTAGATGTGAATCCTTGAGAACAAAGCCTGGACCTCATTCCTTTTCCTGGACCCCACACCTAGCCCAGGTGTGGATGGAACGTAACAGCTCAGCATGTCTTTGCTGGATGAATGCATGGGAAACCTCCTCTCAGACTGCCAGATTATGCAGGTATGAGGGAGGGATAAGATCTATATAGGCCCTTCCACACTATGTTCATGTAGAATATATGATAACTCTACATCATATGGATTATATATATTGTATATCCTATATGCATAGCTCATATATACCTCATGCTCATATTATCCTCATATATATCACATATATCTCATCATCATATATAGGATATATGTCTTATATAATTGTATATATCATATTTATATAAAGTATATAGTGTATATTCTACATGAAGAAAACATGGAAGAGGTCTTCTGTCTCATCAATCCATCTATACTTCCCCTTACTACAAACAAACTTTCACACTCCTTGACTTTCTTCCCCACTGTATTTTTGTCTGTAGAAATAATCGACATCTAGTATTGTATATATTTTACTTATATTTTGTTTATTTGTTTTCTTCTTCCACAGGATTCAAGCTTTGAGAAGCTTTAAGAAATTGAGATTTTTGTGTCTTTTATTCATGACTCTATAGTGCCTGGCATATATTAGCTGCTTAGTTAATATTTATTGGGTGAATGAAGGAAGGAAGAAATGGGTGTTTTTCCCAGAGCAGTGACTGCTGACTCTTAAGTATTCACTACACACTGGCCACTTGAGATTCAACCCAAACATTCCAAAGAATGTAGAGGTGACTCAGGATCTGAGAGCAGTCCTGCTGGAAGGGTCCAGACCTGAGCACACAGTGGAGAAGCAACTTTGGGACCCAACCAGCTCCACCAGGGCTAGTGAAGTCCACTTGGCGGCAGTCGTGGCCATGTCTGGAGAATGCTTGACCCGTACTCTTTAGAGAAATTAGGGCCAGGACTAGAACGAGATCATGGATAATAACATGAATCCTCTTCAACCAATATGCTCTTCATATTTGTCCACAGTTTTCCAGAGGAGTGCTATTTGAAGACAGGGCATGACAGTACTAATGAAAGTATCAGAATAATGTAGAGTAAGAGTTCATATTTAGGGGTTCTTACATGCTCTTGAATGAGACTGGCTCAGGGCAGATAAGCACATATTCCCGTGATGAATTCTTCCTCTTTCCATTGCTCCCTCCCTTCCTTGCTTCTCTTTCTTTCTTATACATTATTTGCTCTATCACACACGTCGAGCATCTTAAAGAGCTCCCAGTATGCGAGAGAGAAAGGCAAGCACAGAAGACAGTGTGATAGGTGGTATGAGGGAGGTTGATAAAAGGTTAAGTTTGAGCTGCTGCTTAGGAAATGAGAGGCTCTGTGTAAATAGCAAATTATTTCCATTTACTGTTCAGCCCGGTTGGGCCTCAGAGCCCTAGAGACAGACTAGAAAACAGAGGTAGAAATGGTTTCATGTGGTTTATTGATGTGCACACCCAATGCCACATTTAAGGCTGTAATCATTCAGAGAATAAAAACAAACATTTGCATTCTTCTTCTTCCAGCAAAAGTGCCCAAGTGTAGAATATGGCAGGTGATATAGTTACTTTATTCAATTGATCAAATGGTTTGATCAATAGGTTGAAGATTGAAAAAAAGAAATCGATGGACACAGAGAGAATTTAAAATTCTGTTTATATAATCAATTGATTAGGGAAATTGATTTGAAAGATACAAGCAAAAGGAAAGGGCTTAAAATCAAAGCAGAAAAAAAATTTATTTGTTATCTTTTAGTGGAGAAAGAAATAAATGTGAACGGGGGTATTTGATTTAAACAAATATGGAAAAGGCAAAATTAAGAGTTATGTTCTTAAAAACACATGCATTTAATAGATGTGTAGGTTATAATATGTTATAAAGGCATAAATGTTTTAATTGCCATTTCTTAGCTGCTGGTGGCTTGACAGCAACAGTGGGCAATGGAAAGAGCTCTGAGTTTGACTTTAGAGCCTTCTACCAGTCAAGGCTTAGTTGGAAGAAACAGAAAACTCCGACTGATACAAGCAGAAAACAACTATGCGGCAAGGACACTGGATTGAAAGTTCGCACCAATTACTCACTGCCTGGTTCATCCTGTGCTACAAGGAGCCCTAAATGGCCTCACCAAAAATTCACTGGTAATATTAGTGCTGCTTTTTTTTTTTTTGGAAATATTCCTCCCTTGGGCACCAAAATCTTGAAATCAGCAGAACCTAGAGTCACAGTGAGGAATCCCAGATTTTTTAAGTGTGTCATTGAGTGTACCAAGGGAGGTCCCATTCCTGTCTCCTGGAGTCATGTGTCCTGAATGTGTAAAAATAGCATTGCTTGTGTAGGAGAGACCCTCTCCTGCCTCACAGGTTTTCAACTCCAATTGCTCATTGAAGCTTGGTAAGGCTGACTGCCACTGGGTGCTGGAACAACGACAGTGATGACTGCCCAGGCGTGCGTTCTGTCTTTCACTGCAGAGGAATCCCGGGGCTGAAGAAACACTGTGCGACCTACCAGAATGGAGAGAAACCCTCTGCATTCCAGAGAAAACTGACTGCCATTACCATTTGCCCTCTGAACCAAAGGAACCTTTCCTTTTAAAAAACATACATTTAAATCAGAAGGAAGAATTTACACAAGTAAGATTAAAGGATGGGAAAAATAATTTTACTATACATTTTAATAAGAATTTAAAGATAGTCTGCCTTTTTGCATCAAGTGAACTTCAGCGCACAAACGTCGTAAAAAAGGGAGGATTACTGTCACATGTTCTTTTAACAAGGTGAGATGGTCCATGTCCTTGCCACAAAATCCAGAGTGATGAAACCCTTCTTGTTAAGGAGTAGCTCCACGATGACACCGTATTTCCATCTGCAGCCTGCAGAGTGAGACACCACTTATATACTCAATGTCATCACCAAATCTGGAGTCTAAAGCTGTGCCACTAGCTACGCATGGCTATTTATATTTAAATGATTTAAACTACATGCAATTTACGATTCAGTTCCTCAGTCACACTGGCCACATTTGATGTGTTCCACAGCCCTATGTGAAGACTTTATGGACAGTGCAGACATAGAATATTTCTCTCATAGCAGAAGTACTGGTAAATTTCCTTCCTTTTTAAGGCTGAATATTATTACAATGATAATAATATTTTACGTATATACCACATTTTCTCTATCCATTCATATGACGATGGACATTTAGATTGTTTTCACATCTTGTGAATAATTGTGTGACAACACGCATGAACCTTGGGAACACGCACAGAAACACAAATACTGTGTGATCTCACTTATGTAAGGTCTCTACAACAGTCAGAATCACAGACTCAAAGAGTGGAATGTGATTTCCAGGGGCTTCAGGGTGGGAAAAAAATGGGCCATTCCTAGTCAACGGGCATAAAGTTTCGGTTTGGCAAGATGAATGAGTTCTAGAGATCTGCAATATGACATCGTACCTGTCCTTAGCAATCAGACATTGCACAGTAAAAAAAAAAAAAAAAAAAAACGCTTGTTAAGGGGGCAGATCTCATGTTGAGTGTTCTTATCACAGTAAAATAAAATTAATAAAATAAAAAACAAAACCAAAGAAACAAAACTGTTGGAGACCACTGATGTGAAGAGGAGATGCATGTATTTTCTGATTTCTTTTTTTTTTTCAATAACTACATCAAATTTTATTAATCTTGACACTCTAATTAAAGAACAGATTGTCAGAATGGATAAAAAGACAATATCCAAATATAGACTAACTATACAAAGCCCACTTTATTTATTTATTTTTATTATTATTTTTTTTTATTTCGGCATATGATGGGGATACAATGCAATACCTATTAAAATCCCATCAACTTTCTTCACGGATATAGAAAAAATAATTTTACGCTTCGTATGGAACCAAAGAAGACCCCGAATATCAAAAGCAATTCTAGGCAACAAAAACAAAATGGGAGGCATTAATATGCCAGATATCAAACTATACTACAAAGCTGTAGTAATTAAATCAATCTGGTACTGGCATAAAAATAGGAATATTGACCAATGGAACAGAACTGAGAATCCTGATATAAAACCATCCTCATATTTTCTGATTTCTTTAACAAATTGCAAAATATCTTCCTCTGTCAATGCGATTTTCTTTACCATTGTTGGAGGACATTCTCCATGGGTCTGTTGGGTTTGGTCAAGACTCGTAAGCAAAGACATTGGCTGCCTTTCTTCCATTCTATCTTTTCAAGGATGGTTTTACAGTGAACCACCTTGGAAACTGTAAAGAGTTCACTTTCCTAAGAAAAGAGGTTTCCTTAGAGTTCAGTATAAGAAAGCTAATTGTTTCTCACTGGGATCGAGAATGAGCTTACTGGTAGCCCATCACATTATAACAGATTTGATTTTCCAAAGCTTGATGCTTCTAAGCTATGATACACAGGCGATGCTTGTGCAGTCTGCACCTGGAGTCCTCTGCTACACCCCTATGGGACAGAGGGAGCAAGAGGAACCAATTGTGGAGCTTACACTGCTTTACGTGCTTTGAGTAACAGTATTTTGTCTCAGACAGAGGAGTCCTGTGTCTTCTGCCTGCAGCCAGGAAGCTCTGCTAAGCCAACTTGATAGCTTGGAAGTGTGGTCAAATCTCAGGCCTTTTATAATTTTTGACAGCTACTTGTGGCAAAAATGAACAACTCTGAATTATTGACTATGTTCAAGGAAAGTTACAAGCAGGCCACAAAGCCAATGTCTTCAGTATTATTTTCTTTCTTCTTGAAAGATGGTGCAATTCTTTGGGAAACGCAATACTAACAGACACACCTGCAGAACGAATATTTTATCATTGCGTTATTCTTCTAGGTGATTCCATCATTGTACTGATTTCTTATCATTTTGATCTCTTTTTTTTGGCACAATTGGGAATAACTGATGAGTAATGAGATAATTCCTAAGATGGTGAAACAGCAAAATGTTTCATGATATAAAAAAATAAATAAATAAAATTCCTAAGAGTTCATATTGTATTTTAGATTTTGATTATTTCCCTGTGTCATCTGTAATCATTCTTGGTACCAAATTCTGTATCTGGCAAAGTACTCAGTGGCCTCCAAGAGAAACTGATAATGCATTATTTAAGGCAGGAAACGTATTGGATGTATACTGGGTAGTGCTTAGAAAGGCCCAGGGTATCCGGAGAACAAGGTCAGGAAAAAGGGCAGGAATAAAGGTCCTTAGGAAGGAGCTGAAACCACAGTCAAAGCCCTTCTCTGCTCCAAGTCAGCAGGGCTGCGGTGGCCTATGTAGTTGACCACAGACACGGGCCTACTCTGCTGCTGCCATATCCTTCCAGAACAGATTTTTTTTTAAATAACAACTTTATTGAGATATAATTCACATGCCATAAACTTCACCCCTTTAAAGTGTCCAGTTCAGTGTTTGTAGCATCTTCACAGAGCTGTGCAACCATTGTGACAATTAACTTTAGAATAACTTCATCTCCCCATGAAAACCCCTGTGCCGGTTACCAGCCACTCCTAATCCCCCAGCCCTCCTGCCCTAGGAAAATACTAACCTACTTTCTGTCTCTGTAGATGTGTCTGTTTTGGACATTTTATATAAATGGAATCATATAATATATGGCTTTTTATGACTTTTTCCGTCACTTAGCATGTTTTCTAGGTTGACTCATGTTGTAGTATATATTGATACTTTATCCTTTTTTTTATTGTGAAATATGCTATTATATGGTTATATCATATTTAAGTTTTCCATGTTGCTGTGAACATTTATGATCATGGTTTTGTGTAGTCATATTTTTATAAAATTTCTACAATGGATTTTTAACTGACCCTCCTTCATTGCTGCATTGACTAAATTTGGATGTCTGCGCACTTGAGTAGTTCACACCAATGGCTTTCCCATGCTGTAGCTGCATAGAAGGCTGAGAAAGCAAGATTTTGGTGTGTCAATGTCAGCCTGTTCAATAGTGGAAAGACCTGGGATCCTCCCAGATTCCGAAAGTGGGGAGTTATGCAAATACATAAAAAGAGATTCAGATGCTTAACAGAAAAAGATGACCTGGTCCATTGTAATCATCTAAGTTTGAATCTATCTCTGCCACTTGGTCATGCAACCCTTTAGAAATGCAATTTTTGCCCAGGCTCGACGGCACATGCCTGTAATCCTGGCTCTGTTGGAGGCTGAGGCTGGAGGATCGCTCAAGGTCAGGAGTTGGAAACCAGCCTGAGCAAGAATGAGACCCCCATCTCTACTAAAAATAGAAAGAAATTAATTGGCCAGCTAAAAATACATAGAAAAAACTAGCTGGACATGGTGGCATGTGCTTGTAGTCCCGGCTACTTGGGAGGCTGAGGCAGGAGGATCGCTTGAGCCCAGGAGTTTGAGGTTGCTGTGAGCTAGGCTGACTCCATGGCACTCTAGCCCAGGCAACAGAGTGAAACTCTGTCTCAAAAAAAAAAAAAAAAAAGGAAGAAATGCAATTTCCTTACCTCTAAAACAAGGACAACCACCATTGCCTTTCTCAGAGAGTTGTTGGAAAACTCAAAAGGCTTCTAAGGCTCCCACTTGTACCTGTAGAATGGGGCCATTATCCATCTCGCGTTTGCCCAGAGGAGGCGCTACTGGCACGTGAGCAGGTGACTCTTCGTGTGTTTCTGCCCAGTGAAGGTAGGGTTCTAGCATCGCTGACCCCAACCTTCTGCTGCCACTTGTTCCACTGCAGTCATTAGGATGAAAAAAAAAAAAAGTCCATGAGCTCTCACTGGAAGCCTTGAAACACTCCTTTGCTCTCTCCTAAGTTTAAATTTTTTGTTTGCTTGCTACAACTTTCTGATTGATTGATCAGTTAGTTGAGTGATCTAGATCAGGGCTTCTCAATAGCAGTGCTGTTGATATTCACAGCAGTTCTCTGAGGTGGGGCCATACTGTGTATTAGAGGGTGTTCAGCAACACCCTGACTTCTACCCTGCAGATTGCTAGAAGTTCCCACTCCCAATAGTGACAAATAAGATAGTCTCCACTCATTGCCGCATGTCCCCTAGAGGAGCAAAGATCACTGCTCTCTAGCAGTTCAAATATGCATCTTTAACTTATCACAATCCACTTTCAAATAATATTCAATAACATTGTTATTTCACATATAACATCAGAACCACTCCACAGTGTATTTCCATTTCTCCCTTTATGTGCTACTGTTGTCTTAGATTTTACTTCTATATATATAATGAATACTTTAGTACAATTGCCTTTGATTACTTTTAATTTTAGCAGTGAATCATCTTCTAAAGGAATTAAAAATAAAAAGGCGAAATGTCATTTATATTTACCTACATGTCCTAGTCCGTCTTGTGTTGCTATAAAGGAAATATCTGAGGCTGGGTAATTTACAAAGAGAAGAGGCTTATTTGGCTCAGGGTTCTGCAGGCTGTAGGAGAAGCTTGGAGCCAGCATCTGCTTCTGGTGGGAACTTCAGGAAGCTTCTAGTCGAGGCAGGAGGCAAAGAAGGAGTATGCCTGTCATAGGGCAAGAGAAAGACAGATGGGGTGCCACACTCTTCCAAGTAGTCACTCAGCACCACGGGGAGGACATGGAGCCACTCACAAGGCTATCCACCCCCGTGACCCAGACACCTCCCACTAGGTCCCACCTCCAGCACTGAGCATCGAATTTCAGCATTGGAGCGGACAGATATCCAAACCACATCACTACCTACTTATCATGTCTAGTGCTCTTTGCTCCTGTGTTTGAACCCAAGTTTTTGCCTAGTGTTATTCTCTCTTCAGCCGGAGGAAATTAGTTTTTTTCATAGTGCAGATCTCTGGTGATGAATTATCACAGATTGTCTTTGTCTGGAAAAAAGTTTTTATTTTGCCTTTTTTTAAAGGACATTTTCACTAGATATAAAATTGTAGGTTTATAGGATTAATTTTTCCTTTAGTGTTTTAAAGTTCACTGTCTTCTGGCTTGGATTATTCTGAACAAGAAGTCTGTGATGACTTCTACCTTTGTGCTCTTGTATTTTATTTGTCTTTTTTTCCCCCTTTGACTGCTTTTAAGATTTTTTTTTTGATCATTATTTTTTATCAGCTAGGTTATGTTGTGCATTCCTATGGTTTTCCTTTGTTTATACTACTTGGGTTCCCTGAGCATCTTGGTTCTATAAATTTATAGTTTTCATAAAAATGTGAAAATGTGAAAAAAATCACAGGTATTAGGTCTTTGAAAAAAACTTTTTTCTGTCTCCCCTAATCCCTTTCTGGGATTCAAAATGCATGTATGTTACACTTCTTGATATAATTCTACAGCACATTAGTGCTCCCTTTCTTGCTTTTTTAGTCTTTTTCTCTTCTTATATATTCAAATTTACTAATCTCTTATTTTGCATTGTGCAATTTGCTGTTAATTCTATCAGATGAGGTTTTTATTTAAAATATGCTTCAGCTTTGGCATTGTACTTTTCCTCTTTTTTATCTTCAAATTTGCATCTCATATTCCCATATCCCTCTACATTTTTGTGCATATTTTAATAACTATTTTAAAGTCCTGCCTGATAACTATGTCATCTTTGTCATTTCTAAATGTTTCTATTTACTAACATTTTTTTCAGAGTAATGCTCACATTTGCCAACTTCTCATCATGCTTATTTTTTTTTTTTTCATGGATTCTGGACATTGTAAATGCTGTGTCGACAGTGTCTGGATTTTGTTGTCTTTCTTTGAAGAGTGTCGAATTCTGTTTTGATTGGCAGTTAAGTTCTATGAAGATCATCTTGATCATTTCAAGTCTTGTCTTTATGCTTCATAAGATCACATCTAGACTTGCCTTGATTCCAGGCCAAGTTTAGCACTACCACAGAGCTTCTGTTCTTATGGGCTCTGGATGTTGCAGCATTCAATAAGTTGCCCTTGGCTTGTGTGGAGCTTGACTGCATCTCAGCCTTGTGAGAATTCCAGGCATTATTTACTTTATTAACTCTTAGCAGTTCTTTTCTTGCCTCATGGAGTCTCACTGGGCTGTGCACATGGCTTATCAGTCAGCCACAGACTCGAGGGCTCCATAAGAAGATTTTGGGGCTCTTTCTTTGCATTGGCTCCTATCTCTGCTACTCTGCTGCAAAATTTCTAGCTGCTGCAGCCACTCCAAATGCTGAGCTCTCACTCATCAATTCAATTAGACTTTTTATTCATTTGTTTAGACTTATTACTGTATCCATGTGACAAACATAGCCTGGAATAAAATTATATTCTTCCTTTCTTGGTTTAATCCAGAGGTTGGCAAACTTTTTCTATGAAGAATAGGATAGCAAACATCTAGTTCTTCTTTGGTTCTTCTTTCCTGAGCTACTGTACAGGAAGTAGCTTGAAATGGAAGCTGGGATGAGGTCTCCAGACCTGATTCTCCACCATCAGGTATCATAGTCTTGAGCTGCCTGTTGTCAAATATTTGAAAACAGT